>JAIPRL010013182.1:0-10916 GCA_025469235.1 Pemphigus obesinymphae
GATAGATGAGACATTAAAAGGAGACCAAACTATAGAAGCATATTCAAGAATCGAACGTACCAACGATATATAAAGAGTAGTTAACGTGCGTATATTAGAGAAGCCCGAAGTATTACGATTTATAAAATCATGATATGATCACAGAAAAACCATAAATTATATTAAATTTAGCCATTGCTAACAACGGGTATGTCCCGATAAGTGTAAGTATTTAGTAGGTAAAACCACAGATATCTGTGGGTAAAACGAAATTAAAAATATAAATATCTAAGAAATGCGCTGCTGTTTCATGGCAATTATCAGTGGTACCATGATTATTTGGTGTACAATATTTTGTTTTCGGCTAGTGGTTAATCTGGGGGCTATGGCCCTTTTACTCGTCACCCTAAATCACGGAACGCCGCCTCTATCCTACTCTATGAGATACACAGACGATCGTTGTAGATAATGCGTACGCGGACCAACCGTGTAAACATTTCTTACCCGATCGTTTAGTGCGCATGCGCCCGGACTTCTAAATTTGTTCCAATTATTACATTTTGATATTTGATTCGATTTTTTTTTTTTTGTGCATGCATATTGTATTCAAATACAATTTTAAAGGAAAACCGCCTTTCGTAAATTTTGGAAAATCGTTTGTCGGGCGGTATACACGCGTCACTGCTTCAGGCTGCACTCTGCTGTCTACAACTGCCACTTGTGCGGCGGCAGTTGCTACCATAGAATAAGGATACCGTTGTTACTCGTCACTCGTATTATTATTATTATTATTATTATATATTATGTAGTAATAATATTACGATGACATTATATCTTATATGAAATACCGAAAAGCAAAATGATCTGGTGTGTTACAACGGAATATTATATTATTTCGGATTGACAAAGTCGCTAATGATATATACATACCCGAAAAGACTGAAAATAATATATATTCATAAACCTACCTAATATTATATTATAATATTATGGTATTGGCGAATAAATTACTAATTTTGCAATTTGTTTAAGCTATATTTTGTTATTAAATAAAAGATTATTTCCTAAAACTTTTTTCCGTGAAGCGGAAAATGTGAAAAGAAAAATTCGATTAAACAAATATCGAATACTACTAAATAATAACCTAAGAACCTAACTTGTTTTGGATGTTGGAAATTTAAAAATATGTTATTCAATTGGATTTATTCAGATTTCTTCATTTTATAATGTTTAAAAATATGTAAAATTGATATCATCCTATTTTATTATTTTATAAATATATATTTGTATATAAATTGTTAGAAAGGAGTGTCATTTCAGATTTTCAATTGTTACGCCAGTCAATTTTCACTACCCTTCATCCCCCCTGGTATAGGTATTTACTTATAATACGAGTTTATTTATGTAAATAAACTTTATCATGAAAATATGTTTGTTTTTAGTTTTTTCTAAAAGTGAAATTTCTATATTAGGACATTATGACAATATAGGTGTACAAACTATTTTGAGTTATGATGGTATAAGTATAATAAGTTATGTATATAATAATGGTATTAATATAAATTATAGAAATTGAATCTGACGCGATTTTATTGTTTATTGTATGTATAATGCATGACAATAATAACAAGTTTTCTATATTTAAATAGATATACGTTTTTCTCAAATGTTACTTGTGTATAGTAAGTTTATCTACATATTCTTTCTAATATTGCAGCAATAACCATTTTGAGAGTACTTACTGCCTACTTGTATTCAATGTGTCTACATGTAAAATAATTATTTATTTAATATTATTATCAACTCTTTTATTGTGTTGTGCATTGTTTTTGTATTTTAAGTCATATAATTTTTATATTCTTATTAATTATAATTAAAATGGGAAGTAGAAAATGTTCCTTTTTTAATTGTAAAAATGAGCAAAAATCTAATATATATTATTTATCTTTATTTTTTAATAATTACAAAAAAAAAATTATTAAATTTTAATAAGTGTTTTTTCAAAATTATTATCTGAAGTAGATCCACGTCTTTTTTCCAAAAATTGTCCTGCACTGAATAAACGCTAGACTTGAGCGTAAAATAAATTAAAATACAACTTTTTTCGAATTTTACAAATAACTAGTTAAGTTACTCAATAATTACGTAAAAAATATAACTAGTTTAGTTACTCCGTTACTTTACATAAACAAAGTAACAGTTAAATTAGAAATTACTGAAATAAGTAACTTCTAATATTCTAACTAGTTAGTGTCCAGCCTTGCCTAATCATAACCTATATTAATTTATTATTTTTTTAATATGTATCAAAATTTATGTGCAGATATAATCGGAATCCAACAGCTCGAATATTTAGATGTTATTTTTCACACATATGTTCATACAGTTTAATGAAATGTAGTTCTATGTGTAAGAACTGTGAACCTGATGATGGTGAATTTTTAACTTTGGATGTGTTGAAAAATGTTCCTATTCAAAGCATTCTAAATTCCAACGCAACTGAACATGTATCAGAAGAAAATTTAGACTTCGATAATTCTGATACAAATGTATCAGATACATCTATTATCGGTAGTTCATTATTAGATAATGAAAATTCATTGGAATCGTGTTCTATTATTTACTTTGCAGGATATTTAGCAAACAAGTGTTTAAAAACGTTTTCATGTTCAGATTGTTTGTTAAATTTAGTAGTCAAAGAAAAAAATTTGAATGATAAATCACAATTAATAATTTTATACAAAACATATGAGCATATCGACCAAGCCCAAGGTCTTAAAGTTCCTTTTGTATATCTTGTTACAATCACAAACATATTTATAAAAGTGTTTACGCGTTTATTTTTTTAAATTAAAACTGAAAAAAATATAATTAAAAAGTTTAAAGAAAAATCAATGAAAGAAATATCTTCACAATGTTTACATCATAACTATTTAACATGTTAAGTTCATTTAAATTATATTCTAGATCTTTTATTTAGAACTAAAATTTATAAAGAATGTAAGTGGGAAAACTAGAATAGGAAATAAACATTATCAAAATGCTGCTAAATTACGTGTTTTACAAAATAAATAATATATCTTTATAAATTATTTTATACATTTAAATTGTACATATGCACCTATGACTTAATTATAATTATTATATCTGTATTAACTTTTTATTTAATTCATTACCAATTATTTTATTCTAACTGTTAATTTTTTCCATTGTATTTATTTTACTAAATGTTTTTTTATTACTTTCAGGCTCCATTATAATTATTTGTTTATCAACTCATTTTATATTTAAATAAATATATGATGCTTGACATTTATTATAGTTATTTTAAACAGGTACATTTTTGATTTTTTAAAACTTTTCTTGAGCGTAATGAAAAATTGGCAAAAATATTGAAAATTTTTTAATGAATTAGAATATTACACAGAGCTTTGATCAAAATTGTTTTATTGAAAGAAATTATATATCATTACTTTCAAATTTAATACATCCACATCATCAGCATCCTATCCGACAAGCAAATTGCTTCCATCTCCTACTGACCGGATTTAAAAATTAAATATGTATTTATACTAGTTTATATTGTATTGTTTAATGCAATACTTGGATATTAAAAATAATTACCTACATTCAATTGTATTGTATTAATTAAAACTGTTCTATGAAAAAAAAATATGTATTTATTCCTATCCTACACGGACGTACCTACCTACAACGGCTACAACTGTGCATTACTACTGTGCGACTGTGACGTGCCGGTGTCGACGCGCGACATTGCGTAATGCCTGGTTTACACGATGCGTAGTACTTGTCATTAGTACTTGTCACTCGCACTTCTACTTGTCACTGGCACTAATCATCTAGCGGTCACACGCACAACTGATTTGTGCATAGTATTTGTAAATAGTAAATAATAAATAAGTGATAACATAAAGATATGATTTATTATTGTAGTGAATATTATTGATTAAATATTTAATTAAGATAGAGTCACCAGACACCAAGTAATAAATGAAATGAACCGTCGTACTCGTCGTAGTATTAAACAAAGTATTAAATATTATTCAAATATAATAGTATCAGCTTTGATAGATGAACTGGAAACCGAATTAAATCAAAAACAAAAATGAATATGGACGAGGAAATGGCTCCTTCGACGAGATACTCATACTCGTACATGTTTAGGATTCCAGAGGCATTCACATTGCTTAAACTCCTGTATAAATTTAATTGTTGTTTCTGCATTCCACTTTTCTGACATTTTAAATTATATGTTAAAAATTTAATAAACTAATAAAAATAAACTGCAGGACGGCACGTGATAAAACAAATGTTCTTCACTTCAACTAAGCACTAATACTATCATCATGCGATCACACGTTGCGAGTGCAACCGCGAGTAGAGTAGAATCGTGGAGGGGGTAGCTACTTGTCATTAGTAAATAGAACGGCGTTCTATTCACTCGCAATTGTGGTTTTACCAATACTAAGCACTACTCATACCTGTTTACACGTGTGGTATTAGTGCGAGTGACAAGTACTAATGACAAGTACTACGTATCGTGTAAACCAGGCATTATGTAAAATAAAATAATATTAGTGTCAACGAAAACAATTTTGATCAATAAATTCAATATTTTTATTCCTATTCAATTTTGATGGGGGATTGTGATCGTGCGCGGAGGGTAGTCGGGCGATGAGATCACGAAAACAGGTTTATTATCGTTCCGTAGTCCAAATAAACTGACCGTTTGTCGAAATATAACCAATAAGAAATATTATATTACATATTGTTAACGCTCTCTATCGGCTGAATATACTGGCACGTCGAGTTTTGTATACCAGTGATCGATCTATAGTATTTATAATCAATGATATAATCTACCCACATTTTTTTATAGAATGTAGGTACATTCACAAAAAAAAAAAAATCGAATCAAATATCAAAATGTAATAATTGGAACAAAAAGTCAAGGCGTATGCGCACTAAACGACCGGTAAGAAATGTTTACACGGTTGGTCCGTGTACGCATTATCTACACGGTTGGTCCGTGTACGCATCTACACGAGAGCCCGTGTATTTAGACACAGCGAACATAATATATAATGTAGGTACCTATACAAAATAAGTGAACACATGCTGATAAAAGGACCAAATTTGTCCGTTCTAAGGCACTATAAGCACAGAATATTATATTATATATATTATATTCTGTGCTATAAGTATGAGTATGTGAATCCGCCATTTTGTTTGCAATAAGACTGATAATGATTATCAATGATAGCTAATAGCTGTTAAATATAAATGTAAGTCGTAGGATAACCGTTTATGTAGAAGTTTAAAACTAGAATTAATTTTAATTGGGCTTACATTTTAATTACCTACTAATTACTTTAATAATATGTCGTGTTCTTCAGTAAACTGTAGCAATAGAAGCACTCATGGTTATCGATTATATGGGTTTCCTGCAGGCCCTAAACGTAAAAATTGGATAGTAAATTGCAGACGAGATAAATGGAATCCAACAGATTCAGCTCGACTTTGCCATGTTCACTTTGAGGATAATCAGTTTGAGCAAAATCGAATGGATGGATTAAAAAAGTTAAAATGTAATGAAATTCCTACAATTTTTCATGTTCCTAATTCACCAAAAAAACCAATGACCACTAGAAATTCAATGTATAAGAAATCTGTTACTATTGATGACAATGTAAACCTGACTATTGACACCAACAATTTGCCAAATTTATCTTTAGAGTATATTGCTGATATTATTTCTGTCAATGCAGATACAGCAAAAAATATAAATATTTAAAATTTAGAATCGTGTGTTGATTGCCGTCAGTATGTCAACGAAATTGCTTCATTAAAAAAACAAATTGAAATATTAAAAAAAGAAACTGACGAAAGGGAGATCGCTTTAAAACAATTTTTAACTGAACAGCAAATAAAAGTTCTTACAAAGGAAACACATGTACAGCAATGGGACAATGAAACAATAATGAAAGCCCTAGAAATTTGTTTTGCTGTTGGAGTTCGTGGTTTTCAATACTTAAGAGAAATTAATTTTCCGTTACCCTGCTATAGCACCATAACTTGTCGGTTACAGGGTCTAACATTAGAATTTTGATTGTTTGAATCAATGTTAGAACCTTTATGCTTTAAAGTTCAACAGTTGGAGAAAGAAGACAGGTTCTGTGTTCTATCATTTGATGAAATGGAAATTAGCTGTGAAGAATCTTATGATAAGAACCGAGGGAAACGTTATGGAAAGATTACTCTTGGTAATGTCAATAAACTTGGAAATAAGCTCCTATTAGTGTTGCTACGTAATGTAAAGAATAATTGGAAACAAGTTATAAGTGCCCATATTACAGATGGGGCACCTGATCCTAAATTAACCAAACAGTTTATTTATGATTGCATAGAATTTTGTAAACAAGCTGGTTTAAAAGTCATTTGACTATCTTCTGATATGAGAAATGAAAACCGATCACTATGGAAAGATTTGGGTGTACAAATTCAAAAAACTGGTATTCGACAGAATTATTTTACATATGAAGACCATAATATATTTATTATGCCAGACGTATGCCATTTGATAAAAAAATTAAAAAGTATTGCATTAAATGAGTTCAATAAAATTACCTAAAGAATACTGTGAAGCAGAAAATCTACTTACAGAGTATGTTCACTGTAGTTATGTGATAGACGTGTGGAATATTGAACAGCGGAAGGATTCAAACAAAGATGAAGAACTTCGCTTACTGCATCATTTAAAAAGAGAAATCATATACCCAAATAATTTTCAAAAAAATGAATGTTGGAGCAGCAGTACGATTTTTCTTTTTGAAAACTGCAGCTGCTGTGGAAACTGTTGTTAACTGTAAAATGTTACCTAAAAACGCGCTAACCACTGTTCATTTTATTAGATTAATCGACGAATGGTTTTTGATAACTACAAGAAAATTAGGGAAAACATCAATAACAAAAAGAAACAAGAAAAAAAAAATATGATTTCCTTCTAAAATTGAATAAAACTCCTAATAAAACTTCAAAACTCTCAAAACTTAATAAACTAAACACCGTCTTTATACATTTACTCATAATTTAATAATATCCAAATATGATCATATGTTATCAGATAATCTTTTGCAAACGAAATGGTGGATGCACATAGCTGCATCTATAGTGCTCTATTCGTTCCAAACACTAAATATTATAATAAATTATGCTCATATAATATAACATCACTCATACACACAATAGCTATACCTACACATATTATACACTTTTATTAGATTATATTATGATTCGATCACACAAAAGCTTTATTAAATCTTACGTCGTGTTATAAATATCATTATTATTTAAAACTACTATTAATTTACCATTTGAAATCTATAACAAAAGCAAATCTATTAACCCAAAAAATTTTAATATTCAAAATATTCATATTCAATAATATGATCAATACCTACCATAATAAAGTATTACAAAAATGTATGTAGTCTTAAATAACAAAATTTATTACCAATTGAATATTATAAGATACATACATATATACGAATTGTGTAATATATCTATGTAGGTATCATTTATTCATCTATAATGTACTTTCTATATATAAAAATATATAGTGTATATTTTACATATATATGATATTATGTACCTATGTAATTTGTATCAATTAACCATATATAATGTATTATCTATATTAAAATACATAACATTACCAATATAAAATACTTACTATACGACGTATAAAAAACAAAAACATAATATATAAATTATTTATAGAATGTATATTTCAAATATATATTATATAACTATGCAATTTATATCAATTCACCATATATAATGTACTACCTATAAAAAATACTTAACACTACTATATATTTACTATATGAAAATGTATAATACATTATATAAATTATAAAACATATATAAATCATGTATAAATTATGTAATTTTATTTATTTTAACTATTTATGTATCAATTAACTATGTATGTTAATGTAATGTCTATGTTACACAAAAACATAATGTTATTATGTATATTGTATAGGTACCTACTATTACACATATATTTAAAATAAAATAAAATATATTATACAATATATCAATTACAAATTTATTCCAAATTAAGATGTACGAAAATCATATTTTTTAGAAATTACACATGACTTTCAACTTTAAGCTAGAATAAAAAAAAAAAATTATGCAAATAAAACGTCGGCATCTCAAAACAGTTCATAAATATTAATCAAAAAAGATACTAGAGGGAGTAAAAGGACAACACTACGTCACTATAGTATAGGTATATACCTACTATATATATATATATATTATATATACCTACTATACCTACGATAACTACGTCACTATAGTATGGGTATACCTATTGCAATTACAAGAATTACATTACTACCTATTGAACCCACGATAACTACGTATACTCTATTTGCGATCAAACTACTTAAAATGCAGCTTATGGCCATCAAATTCAGATTACAAATATGACTCATATCGACCATCAATCAAATTGCAATTAAAATGAAAACGGAAAAATTCTAATTTAAAAACTAATAAAATGAAAATCAAGTGAAATACAGCAAATACGAAAAACAATTAAATCAGTCATACAACGTCAATTCAATGAACTAGATATCAAATTCAATCGAGCAGCAACAAAAATTGATAGAATACGTTAAATGCATATACATATTATGAATCCCGGAAAAAAAATCCCCGGAAAAAAAACCTCTCAGACTTGACCTAGGAAAAAAAATCCCCAACCATGGAAAAAAAATCCCTTCGGACATGACACCGGAAAAAAAGCCACGACTATTATATTATTATTAATTATTATAAATATAAATAATTTACAACAATATATTTTATTATATTTTGTTTTCATTTAAATTAAATAAATATTAAAAAATTTACAATATAATATTTCAACATAATTACTCATCATTTATACCTAGTTTATAAAATACGAAAACCTTAAAAACGTACTTATATAATACTTTGTCATACCTACCATATATTATTATGTAGGTATTATCACAGAACAAAAAAAATGTATATGTAAAATGTATATAAAAATACAAGGAGTCAATTAAAAATTAATTATTGCACCGTTTCTAATATTATAACTTACTGATTTTAAAAATTCGGGGACATTTATTTCATAATTTATAAAACACGAAAAACCTAAAAACGTACCTAATTATATAATAATTTGTCATAGTTACCATATATTATGACGCATAAGCGTGTCCACACTTTCTTCGCGGGTCATGCACTCACCCTCCCCCCCCCCCTAAAAAAAAGTCAACATTTTTTTTTTATTATTTTTCTCTCATAATCAAGTAATTAATTGTTTCAAAATTCAAAGTACTAAATTCTGAATATAAAAAATGAAAAACATTAGCCACTTAAGTCTTTCATGAGCCATTATGCTGCAAAATTTTATTTTCACGATGGCCAATTTTGAAAATGCACATTCGCACGAACTGCAGCTAGTCACAGGAATGGTGGTGAAAAGTATTATTACATTATAAAAATATACATAAATTTGTTCTATCATTTGTAATTAGGAAATTAATTCAATTATTAATCATCTTAGGAGTTATAGCTGTTAATTTACCAATTAAATCTAAAATAAGGTGCACTTCACTCGTCGGGTGGAAGCACTTATCGGATAGGATACTACCTACTCTTGGTGGATGTATTGCATTTGAAAGCAATGATGTCATTGAACTCGAAAAAAACGATTTTGAGTGCAGATTCGGTGTACTTTACATAACTATTAATATTAATGATGTTTCAGTAAATTAAACATTATATTAAAAGAGTAATCGTAGAAAAAAATAAACATCCTTGGAAAACCACTAGCTGCCTCACTACGCTCAAAATCTAAAATAGTTTTTTTCCGAAGATATTTTAAATTTAGTTAAACAATTAAAGTAATGCACAACTAACGTTACATTAAATTTTTTTTGGTATTAAAATCTAATTTTAACAACTATTTGGACTTAAATACCTCAAAATTGATAATTTTGTTGAAAAAATTTAAATAACTACAGATTTTTGAATTTGATTAGAGTAACGTATATTTAACATTGTATAAAATGTTCAGGTCTTAAAACCCAAAATTATCCCTTTTAGAACGTAGAAACCTCAAAATCTAAAATGTCTACAAATAGCCCACAATTGAAAACAGTTTAATTAACGAGAATATATTACTAAATTAAATATTCGTTGTAAATTTGAAGATTTTAAAGTTATTATTTTCAAAATTACGTAGAAATGAAAAATCTCGATTTGACAAAATTGTATTTTTGCTGTTTTTTCGTCATTTTTGGGTAGTTTTTCCTTACACATTAAAAAAACAAATTTATAATAGTAGATATAATTTATATTAGGCACAGACATATAAATATTGTCACGAATATATTTGTAATAAAGCACAGAACACAGTAATTCAGACAAAATTACGACGTTACCCACACGTTTGTTGTCTCTGTCTTACATACGCATAACATAGCAAATCTATGTATCGCATTCTTATTACAGTTTATTTATAATCAATATTAGAGTAAATTTACCTATTAATTATTATCAAATTTGTAGAGGAGAACATAAGCTATGCCGTAGCGTGGAGTTTTCTTTAAAAATTTTATTTTTTAAAAAAATCTCCACGCTACGGCATAGTTTATGTTCTCCTCTACAAATTTGATCATAGGTAAATTTACTTTAATATTTAATCATAAATAAACTATAGCAGTGTCGGACTGGCATCAAAAAGCCTAGTCCGCGATTTGATCAAAAGGCCCATATAGGCCGTAACCAATGAAAAGTACTAATCGTTACACTTAAGAGGACGTCACATATACAAATTTTAGGGGTTCTATAATACCTATACCTAT
>JAIPRL010013183.1:0-10915 GCA_025469235.1 Pemphigus obesinymphae
ATCACCTATCTGGGTGTATCTTATACCCTCTATTTGGAGGCGTAAATTTCCTAATCCAATCCATAACACCGGGACTAGGCTTGGGAAACCCGCGTATTTGCGCTGTGGTTGTTAGGGACCAGGGAACACTCTAGGGAATAAATTGTACTTTTTACCCTACGGACACATCCCCCATCTGCTTAACCCTTGTATATATTATAAATAACATGCATGCCTAAATGTTTGTATAAATAAACTGTTGACGTGTTTAATAAAAACGATTATATATTTAACCGACTATCAACATGTCTATTATTCATACGAGGCGGTAGTATCAAAACACCCCGCATCAAGATCAAGACAAGAAATATTATTATATAATTTCTATAATATTAAGTAGCCTGCAGTATGTAGGTAACGATAATCATGGTCCACGGAGCGTAGGTATATAAACATTTTCACGCTACTGCAATCAAAATAAAAACAAAAATCAAGATTATCTAAACATAATATTAATCAAAATCTAATAAATAAAATAAAAACAAAAAAAAATCGGTGTGAAAGTAAAAATTAAAACTACGTTATTTAAAATCGAAAATATAAAATACTGGTATTTAAAGTAAAACCGAAACCAAAATTTTTGAAACCCGTATTTTAATTCGAAATCAAAAATGAGAAATACCAGTATACAAAGTTAAAACCGAAAATGAAATTTTTTGAAACTGGATTTCAAATCCAAATTGAAAATGTAAAATACCGGTGTAGAAAGTCAAAACCGAAAACGAAATATTTTGAAACCGGTATTTCAAATCTAAATCGAAATCGAAAATATAATATACCGGTATACAAAGTCAAAACCGAAATCGAAATATTTTGAAACCGGTATTTCAAATCGAAAATATAATATACCGGTATACAAAGTCAAAACCGAAATCGAAATATTTTGAAACCGGTATTTCAAATTGAATCGAAACCGAAAAAAATATAAAACTGGTAATCGAAATCGAAATCAATACCGAAATATTTTTTACGGTTTCAAGCCCTGAATTAATAGTACATCCTGGCAAGATAATAAGTTTATGTTATTTTAACGGTAGGTATGGTTTTTGTTTGTGAGATGTGACAATGTGATATTTACACTTTTTTTTTTTATATTTTGTTGTTGTGTACGGTTTATATGGATATGCGCAAGATTTGGAAACCACTGTACTGGTTCGTAAAAATGAATTTTTTTTCCTCAATTTGCATGTTTATTAAGTATTTTTAAATAAGAAATTTAAAATAATTAAAAAATTAAAAATTAATTCAGCATTTTTAAGAACAAAATAATTCAGCAGTCAAAGGGTTAATATATTTGTTATGAAAAATTAGAGATTAATAAAGTCGAATAAAAGTTAATTTTTTGATAAATTTAAATCTGCTTTCCAAATCCGAATTCGATAAATTCGATAAATCTCAACTATGGACAAAACATGAACACTTTTGAGTAAATTTAAAAAAAATGTATGAAACATCAACGATCATTGACATGCATATGCCTGCCCGTACGTGATCGACGTGCGCAATGCTGTTGTTATTATACGGGTAGCGGCGTATATACCACGATTATACTGGTTACTCATCGAATACCGATTATGTGACCCAAAAACTGACACTCCATAAAACCACTTGCACCGCTCCTAGCGGTAAAAATTATAAAACAGTGTCGCCAAATGCAAGGGATATTATTAATAGTTGTACTATAATACTAATAATAATAATAATAATAATAATAATAATAATAATAATAAATATTTTGTATAAAATCATTTATTACATCACGATAATCACGATTATGTTGATAATACAACTCGTAATACTGCTAGGAGCGCTAGTAGTGGTTTTTTGTCAGCTGATCTAGATTCTCAGTTTATAAGTCACATTGGTTTACTATTGAACATGGGCAACCTGTATATCTTAAATCGTGGTATACACACACTAAAATTAATTTGTACATGCAATAGAGTAAATAATGTGTAGAGTGGATCTATGTAGCAGGACGAGTTGAGAAAAATGTAAACGCTGAGTGTGACCAGCTTAGCAGAAATAAAAATTGTGATTATGTGTTGGTATCACAATAGCATAAATTGTTCGGGGATTTAGTTTTTGAAAAACACAACAACTCAACACTCGGAAAAATCCCACTTTAATTCTGAATTTATTTATTAAATTATGAGATAATCTTTAATAGTAGACACCTACGTTCATAATCTTATAAAATATGATTAATAATAAGTAGGTATATGTGATATTATTAATAATAAATTCGTATCAATACCATAATACCATAGACCTAATAATAATCTATTATCAGTTCTATGAATATCTAATACAAGCCTGCCTCATAGTCATGTAAATAAATTCAAAACTCCTCCGTATGGTATATCTTATCAAGTGACGTAGTCTGTATGATACATTGTATGATAGTATACTGTAGTATACACTTAATTGAATGTAGCGTTTTGTAATTATAATTTTTATAAGCCGTATAGAATAATATACCTAAACATATTTTATAATAATTTTTATAATTTATACATAAAAACAATGATTACAATTTATAATAAATGAGAACATGAGCTGTAGTTTTTGTTCAATACGTGTATTTAAAAACCTAAAATCTCTGATCAAAAAATCGTGAAATTTTCACTTTTGTATTAAAAAGACGACCAATAAAAAATGTTTTATCTAAACAAAACTCCACACTATATGGTATAGTAAATATTCTCATCTTTTATATTTTGTTAAAATTTTCAATCTGTAATTACTAGGAGAAAAGTTGTACATAATAACATAATACCTATGTGAAATACATTCATATTTAATATGAATACCTATTAATACTGTAGTAGGTACGGCGAACTATATAATGATGACATGTATATTTTATTATAATAATATTAACAAATTAAATAATGTCTCCCAACTACAGTAAAATACTAAATTGTTGACGATCGCACTTTTATAATTATTACGATGAATAAAAACCAAATTATGATGGTACGCGGGGACTTTTGAACGGCTCGGGAGGTACCCGAGAACACCTCCTAGAGCGAGAGATATTTTTATGTGCTATTATTTTTAATATATATTATTTTATTATTTTAGTGTTTGATTTTGTGTTTTATTTTAAAGTTATATTTCTCTTCATTTGTTTCTTGTACCGCGCGATCCTTAGGAGTGTTGATCGTTTAAAAACGAAAGGTTCCTTAGGACCTAGTCAAAACGGCAAGGCTCTCAAAGAGTATTTCTCGCGGCTGTATGACCTGATCCTCTACTAGGCGTGATCAATGTCGAAGAGAAAATATAAAAGTTGTGTGTTTTTACAAAGATTTTATCGTCGAACGAAGAAAACTGCGTGCTGTGATTAAAAGTACATTTTATATATTTTGTGTTGCCGTACGCGTCCGAACTAGAAACCGGAGCATACGACACAACATATTTAGAAAAATATTCCGCATTCAAATATGAAGTCAATAATATAAGTTGTTATTTAAGAAATGTATAAAATCTGAAAAATAAATAAAGAAGGTTAAATATTCAAAAATGTATATTATATGAATTTCGAATACTTGATACTTATGAGATTTAAATACGTATACTATACCTATAGGGCTATAGAATCGAAAATTATTTATTTATTTGGAAGAAATATCTTAATATAGTGTATAGGATATAGATATATTATGTGTAATACGACTTATAGCGTATACATATTGTACAATGTGTTGACTCAGAGTTTAGCAAGTAGGCCGCGCGTGTGACCCATACGGTTCACACGATGGTCGATGTGCCTATTACAAGCTTAGAATATGCTTGGGTCAGCACATTCCAAAGGCCTCGGATGACGGCTCCCACGGGCCCCGTCCGACGGTCGGCAGTCGGTTTAGAATCAGAGTACAGTAATCACGTGAGAAGTCTTAAACAGAACCTCTAGACAGAACCTCTAAACAGAACCTCTATACAGAACCTCTATTTTATTATTTTTCGAGTTAATTTATCGTGTAATATATAATTCCAAATATCTATCTTTTTTGTACGTGTAGCTAGTGTGTAAATTTATTGTTTAATCATGCGTAATTAATCGTAGTCTAGTGTGTAATAAATAGTAAAAAGTATACTGAATTATACCTATAGGTGTTCTATCATTTCTCCCCATAACACCAAAGTTGACGACCACATGGCGTGGCACCACACTTCAATATTCAACCAAATAACCTTAAAATACCGATAGCGTAAAACGTAAATATTAATTTATATATAATAATAAAACTTTCTTTAACATAAAACACAAATAATGCATAATTTTAAATTATATAAAAATGTTCAAAGCAAACGATAAATAAAATTAAAAAACATTAGAACCTTATACATTATTTTTTTTTAATGAGAAACCCTGTGTAAAGTGTTTTGAATTCAAATAAATATAATTATTTTTTTTTTTTAAATAAAGTCTTCTCCTTTTTCTTTATTTCAACAATTAAAGGTTGAAGACCTTAGTCCTCAATTTCCTCTAAACTCAATATCTCATATTCTATAACACGCATACTCAACCCAATCTTTTTTGGTCTATCTTTTCACTTTTTTCTATCTCCATACATAATAAAGATTATTATATTAAGAACATAAAAATGTTTCTTATTATTTGTAATTAGAGAGTTCACTAATAATCAATTATGACTTTTAATGAAAAACTATGCAGTAACATATTTAGTAATGACCAGTCAATCATGATTTATTGTCAATGTATTAAATACTAATGAAACATAATTTAATGACAAGAACCATTCAATATTATATAAAGTATAAATGTTAATCAAAAAAAATAAAAATAATAATAATTAACGTATAAATAACCAATATCTATAAATTTTAACATTAATACTAATAAAATATAATTATTAAAAACGTTTGAAAAATGTATAACATTAAAAATAAAATAAGATTAAATGAATAATAATGTTAAGTACTTTAATTTTTTTAATTTGAATCCTGGATATACTCTACATATTTTGAAGCTGTTTCTAAGCAAAATTGAAATGGACTTAAACGAGTCGTTGAGCGGTTTACTAAAATAAAAAAAAATTAAATTATCAATTTAAAAATTTTAATTCACTATATTATTTACTATAGTATATAATATTCTATATTATAGTATAACTCTCATATAAATCCTGAGTATATACAGATTTTACAATAATTATGTTCTTTTTTTTCTTTTTATATAATATTTTAATATAATTTAATAATAATAGTAATAAGTAATAAAATAGTAATAAGTCATTCTGGATATATCACTGTATAGTACTATATATTTTAGTCTATGATTAATCCCAAAATACTAGTACATGACACTACGACTATAATTTAAACATTCATCTTTCTATTAGTATAAAAATCATTAACCTATAGGTATTATTATTATATATAATATATATATATATATATATATATATTATTTGAAAGATGAAAACGCGTATATGAGAATACCTTGATTAGTGATTACACAACAATAAAATCTACAATACACCTATTATTGAATTATTTTCAAATTGTTAATTATAATTTTTTTTTTAATATTCCATCTTGACCGCTTTAATATTTTGTGTATAAAAAAAGTATTAAAATAGCTAATGTTTAGGATTGACATATTAGAAATTAAGCTAAAATCTAATATTACAAAATATATTTCTTATATTAAATATAATATTTTTGTCTCTCATTAAAATCTGAAATATATTCTATAGGTATACGCATTAAATAATATTAATTGAAAGGTTGAATACTTTAATTAATAGACAGATTATTTAAAAATTTAAATTTAATTAAATAGAAAGCATTTCAATAATCAATTATAAGTGGTTCAAGATTTCCAAACTTAAGGACAATTTGAGAAAATGATTATATGTTGTAATGGGTTTTATTTTAGGTTTTGAAATTTGGAAATTAGAATAATACAAGGTTAAAACTATTTTATTATAACTATATTCAAAAAATCAAGAAAAATATTTCCTGCGATTTTGTATTTTTTTTTTTTTTTTTTTTTTTTTTTTTTTTTTTTATATGCTTTTCAAGTTTTTAGACAAAATGTAATATTTTGGTTAATGACGATCAAATTTATGTAATAAAATATTTTAAATTGGTGTTTTATAATTTAAGGCTATTTTTGAAAATGGGCGTTCAACTGTTACTTAAGCACATAAGGAGGAAATTGGTCTGTCATGTACTGACAATATTTGGTAAATGTGTAATAAGAATAGTCAGGGTCAGGCATAGTCATGCTGACGTCAGCCTATCTGAATCGCTTTTTTTCCCGTATCTGTATTTTTTTTGAAACTGCATTTTTGAACCCATCGCTACCTTTTTGCCGAAGTACTTTAGAAAAAATCGTAATATTACTTCTTTTATTAATTGTTTTAATACTTAAGCGGGAAGGATCTATCGTTTGTTGGAATTTGATAACAAAGAGAGAGGAGTTAAAATACGGCTAAAAATGTGATGAACTTGCACACCCCATTTTTTTTTTTTATTAATACCAGTAAATTTAATTTAAAGTTAAAGTTATACGCTAATATTTAGGGTTTACACAATTAATACCTTTTTTATTATTTTTTCGTTTAGGAACTAATTGTGTGATTTTTTTGTAGAAACCCGTAAAAACGAATAAGTTAAAATAAAAATAAATCCGAAAACAAAATGTGTGTAGAACATTATATTAGTATATATAGTATATATTATTATCTTAGTATATAAATATCTAAAATCAATAAAGACAAATAATTAAAAAAATAATTTATGAACATTCACAGAAAAAAAGGCGAGCAAGAAAAAATTATCTCTCTGTATATAATGATATATTAAACATTTAAAATTTCTGGGTACAATTTTGGGGGTAAATTTTTGAAAAATAATCCGTATTTCTTAATTGTTTTTATTTTTATTTTTTAGGTGTTTAAGAAAAAAGTCCAAAATATTAGACTACTATATCAAAGAATTTTCCTGATAAGAATTGCTACCAAAAAATGTGCCTAATTGTAACGATTCGATTTAACCTTCGAAAAGTTATTGAAAGAAAAAAAAAATATGTACCAAAATAAAAATAAAATATTATTTTCAATTCATTAGCTTTGTATTTTTTCGTTTAGAATCTAAATATATACTCTTCTGTATAGTATCTTTTCTTAATTCTTATTAATGCCTATGAGATATTAAAATGTTTAAAATTAATTTAAGTTAACTAAATAAAATGAAAAATTAACTTAAATAATTCAAAATAAAAAACTAAAAGTTTCAAACTACAATAATTCAATTCTTAATATTTGTAACAAACAATGTTGTAAATAAATAAAATAATACATATTAAGTTAGGAAAATAAAATAAAACACAATTAATATTTAAATTCATGTAGACTTCCCAAAAAAATAAAAATAAAATAAAATAAAATAAAATTGGAAATATTATTTACCACATACACGTTTCATGTCAATTTATTCATTTAATTTCTAGAAATAAAATATAGTGACTCTTAAACATCTTACCTATTGCATTTAAAATAGTCCCATATTCTTTACCAGCACCTAAATCATAATAAACAATTCATTTTATTAATAAATATAATATTATAAATATAATATTATAAATATGATATGAACATAGAATTCCAAAATGTTATGGAAAATTTATTATATCAACTAAATTTGTAGAATGATATTTTGTTCCTGTCAATCTAATATTATAATTATATAATATAGTCTATTTTTATCTTTTTCACCCTTATTAATGAACAATTTATTGAAAATAATAACCATAATAATAAATGAGGTTTCATGATAAATTGGGTGGATACCGTAAATTAAAGTGATATCTCGTTTTAAGATATTCCCGAAATGATTGAAAACCCTTAGAAATAATATATTTTATGTATTTTAAAATTTAAAAGTGAAATTATCACATGGTATGTACTATAAATAGTAGGAAGCTTTATATATACATATATATAGGATTGCATTTAATGAAACTAAAGACTAATTGGAAATCTGAAATACTGAAGAATGTGTGAATAAATAAGTTAAAAAAACAACTGTATTAACTTCTGATGATGCCATGATTGTTTTATATATTTTACCAATAACATGGCTAATGTTAGATAATCTTAGGGAATAGTCGTTCTTTGGAGGTTAAGATAATTTGTAGCCAATCAAAAATAACCGGGAATATTTGCGGTATATTTACCATAACATTTTTTAATTAAAAAAAAAAAACCTTTATAAAAATATTCGTTTTTAACAAAAGATCTGTGTACAATTTTACAAATAATCTTGATTAAAATATTATTAACTAATATAGATAGTAATATATACATGTTCTTAGCTCATCGACAGCTAAAAATAAATAAACAATAATATAATTTATATTAGACGTATATTTATATAAGAAAATATTTTAAAATATTAAAATTATTTTATATTATACTATATCATATTATATGAGGCAATCGTATTTACTGCATAAATTAGTTCTTAATAACAATAAATACAAAATAAAAAAAGCAAACAATACACGTATTGGGGTAAGATAAAAGAACATTTTCTTAGGTGGCTAAAGTTCTCACTTCTGATAGCCAGACCCGCTATGTTTTATCATATATACATTAATCATAATTAATATTTAGAGGAAAATACGTACATCTATTATTTCCAACAAAATTTTTTTTATTGGTATTCGCTAAAATATACGTTTAATAATAATATTAAGCAATATGTTTATTTTTTAATAATATAGTGCATTTTATGACAATATATTGTTATTAAAAATGTTCTGCATAGTACAAAAATTTAAATATAATATGTAACAGGTAATGTCATATATTTTTAACCCTTACATTGATGGTATTATAATGTAATCTGATTTAGACGATTACATTTATTTTTGAAATTATACAAACAAATTAAATTGATTTTTAAAAACTCATATCTTTTCAATACAATTTTCAAGTCTAATGTATTCTTTTTTAAAAACAATTTTAATTTTGAATTTTGTTATTGTAAATAATGTAATGCAATCAATGTCTTATCATTAAGTTTACTCTTGAAGTTATATTTAGACTCCACCTTACATAAACTGCACCAAATTCGTAATATATTGAAAATTCCAGAACAATACTATAAACCAACTCTTAGCCAATTAAAATTTTTATTCTAATAATATGTAAAATGATAAATTAATCACAATATTGAATACATATCATGATGTATATATTTATATATTTATTATTGATGTATATGATACATACTGGGTGTTATATAAATAGAATTTTTTGAATTTTTTTTTTTTGTAATTGAAATAGTTTCTAATGTAGTGCAATAAATCACATTAGAATCATTAAATATTGATTATATTGTTCAGATAGCACCAATAAATTTAACGCAAAATGTACACTTATTACAATTTAAAATTTTGTTAATGTACTTTGATGAATATTTTATTTTCATCTTCTTTTTCTTCTCTGTCATTTAATCTTCTGATTATAAGATACCGGCCACCTTAGTTCTCCACTTCGATTAACCCGATCTATCAGATCCTCTTGACATATTACACCCATCCACCAGATAATTAGATTAGTATGAGATTAAGCAAAATTAAATAAAACTATAGAGCTGTTAACAATATGGATTCATGTAATCATGATTCTCTTATGTAATTATTTTATCTTCTCTAGTCAATTCACTCATCTACCAAACATGCGTTATTTTATCGTAAAGAATTGTATTGTGAGAAAAATTTGTTCTTGGATTATAGTTGTAATATTAAGAAACCAAATTATGATACAATATTGTAGTTAAGATTTCTTATGTTCTTTGTGTTGATTCAAAAATATTAAAATATGAAAAGTTTTTTTTTTTAATAACTATTTTTTATCGGCGTAGGGAAATTGGCGCTCCCATCACCCGGTACTAAAGTATCGCAATAGCCCCTTGCTGGTGGAAAGTTCCAGGCGAATGATCCCAGAAAGGAGAGGGGAGAAATCCCTCAACCCGTTGGGCCCTCCATTAATGGGGGTTTGGCGTGAGGCTAACCATCTCACACAGGAAAAAAATATGGGTTCCAGAACAACACAAAACCAAGCCTCGGATGAAAAATTATTTGGATAAGTTTAATCTCGGAATCTGGAATGTGCGATCGCTGTACATGGCGGGCGCACTAACAGTTGTAGAAGCTAATTTAGAACGATACGGAATTGCAATAGCAGCAATTCAAGAAGTTAGATGGACAGGAGAAGGAAATTTAAAATCAAAGAAGCATACTATATTTTATAGTGGTGGACAAAGACATGAGTGAGGAGTATGATTTATTGTTAGCAATGAATACTTACCATAGGTACATAAAAATATTTGAGCCGTATAATGACAGACTATGTTATATCCAAGTTGAATGTAAACATATGAATTTAATACTGATAAATGGCTATGCAACTACAGAAGACAAGCAACAAGATGAGAAAGAAGCTTTTTATGAAGACCTGAACACAATTTTTGAATCAATTGCTAAAAACCAACCGAAGATTATCCTTGGAGATTTCAACGCTAAAATAGGAAAAGAAGAAATGTACAGACCAACAATAGGAAAAGAAAGCCTCCATATTCATTCTAATGAAAATGGAAACCGACTAATTAACTTTGCAATCTCTAAAGGACTAAGGATAAGTAGCACGTGTTTCCCACACAAAAACATCTGTTGCGGCCTGAATAGCATATCGCTACTAAATTATTAATTAATTTCGGCAATATAATTGCACCACCCTTCACCACGCTACCACCGCCGGTCAAACACACACACACATACACACACACACACACACACACACACACACACACATGGGCGTCCATTAGGGGGGGG
>JAIPRL010013184.1:0-10915 GCA_025469235.1 Pemphigus obesinymphae
GGGAATGTAATGGCGAGTGATATGAGGAAGGTGGGAGTAAGTGAAGAAGATGCGGGAGATAGAGTTAAGTGGAAGTGTAGGACCAGGGTGGCCGACCCCAAATAGTTGGGAGAGAAGGCGAAGGAGAGGAAAAGACTCTCGTAAATTTCACATACATTTAATGTAATATATAAAGATAATTGTTATAAATTGGTAAATAATAATATAACACTGAACGTTTTTTGAATGTAATGTTTATTTTCGCATTCAAATGTTAAGTACCTAATACTTGATACTATATAACATTGATGGAATAATTTCCACCACTTGTATTCGGACTATTTTGTTTTTAACAATTACAGTTGTGTATTACTGAAACATATATTTATTTTTGTTTCAGAAAACAATTTAAAATGTGGCTGAAAATGAAAATTCTATTGTGCAATAGTTTAAAATTGAGAAAAAGGTATTGTTACATTTCTATATAAAGATATTAGTACCATGTTTATTATTTTACATGTTTTGTTATCAGTATGCTATCAGTGAAAATAATTATAATGCTCATACGACTAAAAGACTTATTATATCCAACTCACATAGCGAAGTTATGTTGCATGAACAGTTTATTAATAATTACGCATCAGGATTATTCATATACACTCCAAAAACATTAGAAACTGAGAAAATTATGAAAATTTTTACAACAAATTTGAAAATTTCTCCTAGTAATATTGAAACAGCTATCAGCGAGCATAAAATGATAAAAAAATTCAAAACATTTTTTCATAGCCTGTCAAAAATATTTCAAGTGAAAAAGAATTTGGAACTGTTTTTAAAAAAACTATAAAAACCCATTGCTTTTTAAGCAAAAGTTAAGAAGTACTAACGAAAATTGGGAAATAGATAATTTATTTCTACCAGATTCAAATAATGATGAAAGACCCACAGATTCTGTATATGTATATTTGGAAGGGGATTTTGTATCATTACATTTAACATTAGATAAGGCATTTATTGATTTAAACCACTCTAATAATAATAATCCTCTTAAAAATGATTATAATTTCAATATTCAGTCATATCCTTACGTTACCCACACAAAATATTTAAATTATAAAGTAGCTGAAAAGCCATCAGCAATATTCATAGTTACAAGTTTTTTACCTATGTGTTCATTTACAATCAATCGTGTTTCACAAGAAAAAGAATCTGGTATAAAAGAACTAATGAAAGTAATGGGTCTTAAATCATGGATGTTTTGGACTAATTGAATAATACACAACTTATTTTTAAATGTCATAACAATTTAAATAATCACTTATCTTCGTTTATTCTAGTCTGTAAAAGTGTTTAGTCATACTTGTTCATATGTATATTTTGGATTTTTCTGTTAACGTATATGCTAACTGCAACATTTTTTTTTTTTTTGCGATTTCTAGTTTATGCAATTTATCAATAATTGCTATGATCGTTGGTGTTATTACATCGTTAACTTATAGTTATATATATAAATTTTTTTTATCTACTGGGAACATTATCATTCAGACATTATTGATATTATATCCAAATATTTTATTGAAATATGGATATAGTTTTATCGAATCTGAAAAAAGTAATAAAGAAAAAATAACTATATTTACAACTGGAGAAGGCTATACATAATTTCCTATTACTAAGGGTTTTAGTATGTTTCTTGCTCAATGTTTTTTTTATGGATTTATTGTTTGGTACTTCATTCCAGGAAAATATGGTATTGCTAAACCATTATATTTTTGTGTAAATGATCTAATAAAAAGACGGAAAGTATTATTATGGCACCTTTTACTAAAAAAAATAGTAAACTTTTCGAAAAAATCCCTAATACACATGAAGTTGGAATTAGTGTACAAAATTTACATAAACCTTTTGGAAATTTTCATGTTGTAAATGGAATTAATTTGGAATTGTATACAGGGCAAATAACTGTTCATTTGGGTTATAATGGTACTGAAAAAACAATCACAATATCCATTATTGTAGGTATTTAATTTTAATTTATGGAAGTATATTTTTCAATAATATTAAACTGTATTATAGGAATGTTTTCTCCTTCATATAGTACCGTCCAATTTAGTGGGAATAATATATTTAAAAATATTGACCTGTTTAGAAAAAATCTTAGTTTATGTCCACAACATATGTAATTTTCCCATATTTAAAAACATTAGATCATTACTATAACCAACAATCACCATGAACTAAGGATACTAAGAATTGGTAACGATTGGGTGGCAATGTGTGTGGGGGTCTCTTAAGATCTGTAACCAAGCTATACAAAGGCAATAGTGGGGCACCTAGTGGTGGTATTCATACTAAAAATCAAGTTTTGATTGTAAAAAGAAAGTCCACTTCTGGCTTAATAATAATCATAATAAAAAAAAGATTTATTCAACATGGGCCTAATTATAAAACAATGGCTTACAATGTGTTAAAATTATCATATTATAGTTACTATATTATCGACACTATCGTTTTTTTACGTATTAATGATAATTACCGATCGCGAGTCGAGGCTTAGAAGCTAGTCCTCTACATCTTAGTTAGTGGTTATAACTGTATACTGTACACAATTTTATGGTTATATAACAATATTTGTCTTGTATTTTAGTTTAAAAGATTGACACAGAAACAGGCTAAATCCGTTTGTTTGCACTTACCAGAACATTTAAATATATTACAAAAATATAATACACTTGTAAATAATCTATCTCGGGGGAATGAAGAGAAAATGTCATTTGCAATTGCATTAATTGGAAATTCTAAAGTAAGTAATAGTACCTAACTGTCTTTTACTACTTTAAAATATTTTAAATCTATACATATAAAAGCCAAATACCACTCACCCACTGATCACCGTATCTCAAAAACTACACAACGTACGAACTTGAAATTTGGAACAGTGTTTCCTCTAATACTTTAACCGTGCAATAAGAAAGGATTAAAGGATAAAAAATGTTGCGTTTAAGTGGATTAATTAATAATAATTATTCATCGTCAATACGTATTGTGTAACCTGCGGGTTTCCAGCTGCCTGTAACGTATCCTTTTTGTCAGCGTGTAGATAAGAATTGTTCCGAGAAGTTTATTGATAAAAATTATCTCACTCATCGCATGTACACCAATATTCTCATTATAACTATAATATTCCTATTATCGATAAAATGCATATGCTTTTTTACAAACATAATCTCTCTAAACAATCTCTCCGTTGCCTTGCCGTGGCGCCTGTACATTCTTACGTGCACCGCCGACTGGGCGTAATACAAACATATATAAAATTCAAGTACCACTGGCTCACTCATCGTTATATCCCAAAAACTACAAAACGTATGAACTTGAAATTTTGAACAGTGGTTTCTATAATGCTTTAGATATGCGATAAGAAAGGATTTAAAAAAATGTTACTTTTAAGTGGATTAATTATTACTGCCAATTTATAATGTGCGGTGAGCCCAGGTATATTTGAGATTAATAGACTCGAAAACTACTGGACCGATTTTTACGTAGTATTTTAAAAAATGATCCGCATTGCCAGGAGCCCGTTTTTATCTATTAAAATTTTCGATCCGACCAGTAGAGTTTAAGGGCCTAAATGTTTTATTTTTTATTTGAATCGCTGGTACAACAATCGCCTATTAATAAAAAAAGAAATTGTTTCAGTTGCGTGGAAACAAAATTAAATAGAAAATGAACACACAACTAAACTATCTTTTCAGGACAGACAAAACGCTTCTATTATCAAGTTAATGAATAAATTGAAACTTTCATTATTTATTGCAGGGGCGTACGCAGAGGGGGGGCTAAGGGGTTGGAGCCCCCCCATTTTCAGTATAATTCTATTTTTTTTATGTTTCATATTATCAATGTTATATATTATTTTCAACTTTTTTTCTGGTAGGTGGGTCTAAATATATTGAAAACCAATCATTAATTTAATGATATTTACATAAATTTTTAGTACCCCTGGCCCCCTCTCCATAAATACGCCACTATATATATATATTTTTAACAGTACCTATTTTATTAGAACACTCAAATAGCACCTACTTTATTCTTTCATGCCTAATCTTGTGTCTACTGATTACTTATTTATTTTCAAGCCCTCCTCATTGAAAAATCCTGCGTACGCCACTGATTTATTGTATTTGATAATATTACCTTTCATACCTTACCCCTCTCATACTGGTCAAAACTGTTTATGTGTAAAGTCGGGTAATTCAGCTAGTAGGTAAATTAATTTAAATTAATATAAAAACTTAAATAAAACTATTGTTATTTATTAAATTTTTCATTTTATATGAATACGTTCAAAAAAATGTGCCAAGGGTATTGAAATTTTTTTAAAACTGAAAATTGTAATAATTATAATATACAATTATGTTACCCAAAATATCAGGCTTTTCTTGGCAATTCTCTCTTTATTTCCAATTATTTTATCCACCAGCTGTACATTCTATAAAAAATAATATTAGTATTATGTAAATATAGATTTATAAGTGGTTAACATTATTTTCTTGTTTAGAAAATATTATTTTGGTGTATGTAATATCTATTGAATAAATCAAATTAAGAATAAAATATAAATTTAAAAAAATTTACCGAAAATAAATCCAGGCACATTTTAAAACTAAATAATCAATTAACGAATTTCAAACATCTTATACTGTTAATCTCCATTGATTGCATTTTTTCATTTGTTTGAATTTTTTAAATGTTTTTTATGATAGGTTTTGTACTAGAAATATGATCATAGAAATTGTTTTAATTATCAAGGAAATGTAGATTTGTTTTTATTTTTGACTTCTACAGCTAACTGAAATTTATTTTAAAATTATTTAATATAATAATTAATAGCATCAAATATTTCTCGATTTTAAACAAACTACATATTTGAACCTTTCAATCAGGGCCGTCTAGTAGAGTATGTGAGGGGAGGGGATGCTTACCCCCCCCCCCCAAACACACACACACAGAAAGCACAATTAAGATCAGTTTGAAAATTTAAGTTCAGTATAAAAATACTTTATAAATAGTTGACAAAGTCTACTTTTTTTTGCTTATTACATTTTATGAAGTATTTTGGAATATTTTAATTTAGCAAACTATAAATTATTAGGTTTGTAATCGGCAAAATAGGAAAAAAAATGATTAAATTTTTTTTTTTAGTTATTTTATGTTTTGAAGAGAAGTATTATATAATTTTTTTACATTTTCACTCCCCCTCCCAAAAAAAAAAAAATATTTTTTCGGGACGGCCCTGTTTTCAGTATTTGAGAATTCAATTTAATTTTAAGGTTTTTTAATTTAAGAAAAAACCCCTAATCAAAATATTATAAAATATTATTTTAATTTTGAATTTTGTATGCTATTACTATTTGAATGAGCAGAATATATTTCACTATATATTTAATATGTAGTTATACTTTGAATAACCCATTCAATTTATTAGCAGGACACAAAAATATTCTTTCTTTTACTTGAAAGTCCATCCAAGATATTAATATATTAAAAAATGTATTAATCACGGACCAAGGATTTTAGGGTAATCACCCCCCCCCCACCTTAAAACCGCCACTGTTTTGAAACTATTTGCCCATCGGCCATTTTAACATTTTTGTTCGTTTTCGTTCCCGGAATTCAAGAACACCACTAGTCTATAATCAATTATTGATTGTACCTATTGTTACCTATAAAAATTTTTTCTATTAAATAAAGAAATTATTTTATTTAAAAAATGTGTCCTCTTTATTGAAATTGGAATTAAAAATATTTATGAATATATATATTATACTGAACTGAAGATATTTTTTTACATTTCACGAAATAATATTAATAATAATAGCTTACTTATCTTTTTAACTATTATTATAAATATACATTATACATTATAACCAAAGTATATATTTTTATTAAATTGTTTAATGAATACGTTTTTCCTTACATATTGAGTAGTGAGCTGTATTATTATAAAAGTAAATCATTACCAAATTTAAGATAAAAACTCTATCCGAATTTTCATATGAGTGATTTTTGATGAAATATTTTCAGCCAAAATTATAAATCATTGGTAAATTGTAAAATTAAATATCCTATCTCTGTTTTAATAGCATTAAAAATCGCCCTTGACGAAATTTAAAGAAATTCTTGATTATTAATTTAATATAGATATATTTTTGCACTAAAACAGCTCAGTTTATTTTTGGTCTTCTTATCAAGTTCGTTCTCTTTGTGTAATGCGTAAATTACGTATGTAGCTTCAACGTCGTTCAACACTTCTATACCTTATTTAAAAATAATAAAAATCAACCAAATAATGGCAGTAGTCATCTACAATAGACAATAACAGAAAATTGTTTTAATAAAATTTGGCACTCTTTTTATATGAAACTAGATTTTGACACGCGTTGAAACACAAAATAAGAAAATTAATTATTGATTTACATAAATTTCGAATTCGGGTTCGATATAAATTTAATAATTCGAGTTCTAAATTAAACTAATAGTTTGGTTTGGATTCAGGTTCGGGTTCGACATAAAACTTCAGTTCACTTTCGAATTCGATTTTAAACCTCATAGATAGGTTCGAATTCGGTTCCACACTTTCCTTTAGAGTTCGATTCATCTATAATCTATACTAATACTGAAAGATCAAGGATAGATAAAAACCTAACAGTACGATTGCAACGTATTGGTCAAAAACCAAATATAGACTTAAATATTCAGTGGTGGGCTAGATACTTAAAATAACTTTTATTATTCCGAAAAAATAAGCAATTGCCCCCAAAAGTGCTTTCAAATTGCTTCATGACATACCGCTAATTGTTTTTAATATAATCTCAACCGCAATAGATGGAGAGATATCACAGTCCTCTGTCTAACACCTCATCATATCCGTATTTATACAAAACAAATATAAGCTAACAAATTTTTTCCAAAGTTTATTGCCTCTTCGTGGATTGTGATTTACGTATTTTTTTACGCTATTCATAATGCTTCCACACTGAAGCATCTAACCGATTACCATTTATGAGTATTGGTCACCCTTCAACTTGTCCTCTAACTCTTTTCTTCTCTACTACCACTTGGCACATCGAAATTAAGTATATTCTAAATGATCTACTAGAGCTGTATAGTCTGTATTATGGTTATATATGTTTTTATTTTATAATATGTAATTTGTCTACTGGACAATATGAAATTCGGTAAATAAATGTTATATTGTAAAAATAATTAGTAATCCATGGGTTAATATTCGCCCTATCCCGCACTCTGTCTGCCATTTCTTAAGTGTTTCATTCCTCACTTCCCTATCGTCTGCGTTTCACTATCTCGTAGTCCTCACCTTATCTAATACATCTAATATTTTTATATAATATATTATGCAAGAGAATCAAACTTTCAGACATCCTTCTGCTTTTTAAACTATTTCAATTAACCTACAATCTTCCATCTGTCTCCATTATATTGGTTGTTCCGTATCCACCATTTAACTATATATCGATTAGCTAAGTGCTAGATTTGTCCATATGGATTAATTTTCGACGTGCTACCAAGTGCCAATTATCGAAATTTCTCCAAAAAAATATATCGTCGGTGATACGTTGGGCAGTTGATTCAGATGATGATTTTGATACCTCGCGGTATAATATTACATTAATAGAGCATCTTTCTTGTTCAAACGTCTCCTCTAATATTTGAGTAACAATAGAGACGGACGAGATAGATGAATTTAAAGATCCCAACTGCAACATTTTAGTCTTCAGACAATTTACCTCACCACATAGTTTGGATTTTTCAGCAATAAGAGCTGACTATTGCAACTTTTTATTATTGAGCTCATTAAACTGTGTCGCTTGTATCTACGACTGTTTTTAAATATTTTAGAAAATTCATTACAAAACGCCAAGAGTGATATGATAATCTTTAATTAAAATACTCAAAACTGGTGAAGATGGAATAAGGGACGAAACAAAAGCCAACACTTGGAAATGTTATGAATGAAATACGGTTTAAGAGTCTCGGATGAGGTCTTCGGTAAAGTAGCATTAGATTTAGATGTATAACTCATGATAATAAACTACTCCAAAAGATTAATAGATACTATAAAATAAATAACACGGCAAGATGGTTGCCTATAGAGTCAGTAATCTGGAGTTAACGTAACTCGATAACCACAAAGCCCAGCGTTAAATTCTCCAAGAAAAAAAGGTGATGAAGTGATAAGTTATGTTGACGATAATAGAAACTAGAATTAAGGGTACTCGCGGCTTGAAACAGCAAAAACGAAAACGATCAAAAATTAAAAAAAGGTAAGATAAAAAAGAATGATACGACACACAACTTACTAACAAAGCTTAATAACACATTTGGAATTTTATTAACATAAGAAAAAACAAACGAAAGAAATGCACAAAAACAACTAAATGTGTTATGTTGACAAAATAAATCAAAAACTGTTATCGTTTTAGTTATATTATTATTATATAATTAATAATTATATAGTATATACCTACCTAATATTGTGTTTTAAAATATAATTTTAAATGTCTTTTCAAAGACATTATTATAGACAAAATTATATCAAATTTTTATTTTTATGATTTTTATATTATTAATTACTATTATATTACTCTTCAAAATTCTAATCAAATTAGGTAGGTTCCTAATAATTCTAATTCTTAGAAAGCGATTTTGTATTATAATAGATAATATTGAAAATACAAAAAAATAAAAATGTAATATCAAAAATGTTTTCCATTTTTTTTTCAAATTATTTAAATAATAAGTTGGTATATAATATATTATAAATAACAATTTATTTATTCGTTTATTTATTTTATTTTATGCATCAGGGATAATAGCATATTTGAAAACTTTTATAAGTCTATTTTTAGTTAAAATGTATGTCTAAACATTATCTATTTACATTTATTTGGATAGATGAAATTTTTATCTAAGACAATAGTCTATATTACTTACCATTATTTATTTATTTATTTATAATTTCCAACACAGGTTATAGTAAAATGACCATATATTATCCCTTATTATATATTTATATTATTATATATTATATGGGATTTTCCAATATTTCAACTCGGTTTCACGATGTCCCGAAAAACATTTAACAAGATGCTTACTAATTACTATCCTCTTCCTAAAGGTCGGTCCCGTATATATCCTATATTTATAAATATTATTAATTTGTGTAAAAACAGACATTTTAAAGGTATTCGTAGATTTTGAGGAAAATTTTACACCGCTGACCTCTTTCTTTCCCCATATTTTTTATTTTTCAAAACGATTTCTTAATTTATGGAGGAAATTTTACGTCAATACATTGATTCTCTGATAGTTATTAACTAATTATTATTTAATTTATAGGTATATGTTGCTAGAAAAATATTATTATTACCATATCTATTTCGTGATATTTATTCTGTAGAATTCACAAATTATTTTCCGAATGAAACTTCGGTATGTTTATATTTTGTATTGTATTAATTTTATGATACGAATGAGAAACAATCAATACTCATTCCTCTCTTAGTGTTATATCAATTTGCAGGTTTATACTTTATAGCGGATGCAAGTACAAACATGGGTACAGTGAATAAATATAGAAATTATGTGTTCATATGTTTAACATTAATAGACTTACATAGTTACCTCATACCTACCTGTATAAAATAAACAATAGTCAGTTGTTTTTACAAATTTTACATTTAATTTTAAAGAAATTCGACGATAGGGTAAGTATCATATTTAATACTAGCATTAGGTATTATATCAATAATATTTTGATAACGGCTAAAACATTTTGTGTATTAAAATTAATATAACATTATAACTTTCATATTACTTTCATAAATTCATATTTTTGAAAACCCGTTTAAAAAAAAAAAAACTACCTATTTGAATGTTATCTCATATAGTAGCATGGCGACGTACGGTTTTTAGACTTAAGCTACTTAATTAAGACTTAAAACATGTGTTCGCATATTAATGAGAAATGGGGGGGGGGCATTGGTTTTCTGGTTTTTTTCTATTCGTAGTTGGGAAAATTTGTTATCAAATTGGAATCTAAACTAATATTTGCATATCTTGTTGAATACTTGTAACATTTAAACCTTGAATACACTCGTAATGGCCGACCTGGCCATTTAATTATCATAATGGGAAATTGACATTTTGCATTGGTAGTTTCTACTATCTTAAATTATAGTATTGAAAAATATTGATCTATTGTTAAATTTAAATGTAAATTTAAATTATCAATGATATCTCACGGTGTATTACAGTAACATTTTTATTGAAAGAAATAAAAATAATTATAGTGTAACTGAAAAAATTTTACATACGTCCATTTATTGATGGTAACATATTTATTTTTTAAATAGGTAGGTACTGATTATTTACATAATAACTAATTTTTCCCCATAAATATTTATTAAAAATAAAATAAGTAAATAATCAGAAAAATAAATTTTACCATTAAATTTGAAATAAAATACTCGCACATATAAATATAACATTATAACACACCTAAAGAAAAGTTATTAAAAATTCTAAAGAACAGATCTATATTCATAAATGAACATAGACACAAAAGTGGGTTTTAATATATACTATATATTCTGCACCTATCTATATATATATAAAAAGACTTGTCCTGGGTGATTCATCATCGCCTAGCCGGAACCGCTAAAGCTATGAAGATGAAATTTGGTTTGTAGTTTCGTTTCATAATGTAGAGGCCCGTTAAGAAATGATTTTGAAAAATTTTGATTTTAAGGGATTGAAATGGGCAAAAAATGGGCATTTTACGTGTAAATTGTTAATGTAATTTGTTTATTCGAGTTTCCCGGGTAACGATTTCAATTGTATTTAGTTTACA
>JAIPRL010013185.1:0-10912 GCA_025469235.1 Pemphigus obesinymphae
TGCAAAAATATGCACTATAAACTTTTGATATGTTTTTCATAGTGTCTTGAAATTAATTTCTAACTTACTTAGCAATAAATCTAATAGCCCTCAAAAAACATGCAAATGCAACAACTTCCGAGCCCTATAGTTATATATATCGTGACATTATAAATGATTTATCGTCAGTTTGACATGTATAATTTTTTTAAACGCATTTTGTTTTTTTTTTTATATTGTCGCGGGTCATAAACAAGTATATGTCAGTAGGTACCGACTGCGGTGTATTATAATGACACGGTTATTACATATAATATACACATAGGTAACGGTGTCTATTATAAACGGTGGGATGACTTGTGTACAATATATACCTGGGTAATAATATGATAATATTTTAAACGAGTTATAAACCAACCATCGTTATATTAATTATATACCCGTGTGTGCAGTCGGACAGCGTTGGCAGTATCTACCTAACCTAACCTACCCAATAATCAACAGTGTATATTATATTATTACGTAAAGATTACAGCATCCGAATTATGTATATCATAATATTTAGAATATTATACGTGTGTTCCTCGCGTATCGTTTATCTTTTCAAATGTATAATGATCGTAGTGTATAATATTATTTCGGATAACGACAATAGCGATTACAGTGTACTCGCACATTACGCACATAATTTATACGGTGCGATATGAACGCGTCAAATGAGAGAAACCTACCGTACGTCCGTGATAATAACAATATAATATTATACGAGTATAATATTAAAAGATCAAACATTAACCGGACGATTTTCAAAAAAACGACTATAATTATTATTATTAAGTATATTAACAACACACCACACCCAATATAATGATAGTATTATCTTCGTATAGACCGCCTACGGGACTGCAGTCTCTGCTGCAGTCTTTCTCCCCCTTCATACACGCCCTTTGACCCGAAGAGACGAGTCGTCATCGTCGTCGTCACCACAACTAAATTTCATTTTAACACCTTGGCCGTAATGTCAAACACGATTTCCATTTATAAACTTCGGACAGCGTAGTTGTACTAAAAACATCATAGAAAATCGAAAACGTCACAAGTTTAAAAACAAATTAGTTATTAGAAACATATAATCTTAGGTAGTATGCATAATCCTAATATAATATAAACCGGATAGAAGACAGTAAAAAAATAGTAATCAACTAAGAGATCTATTTATCATACGTATATTTTAGGACTTTAGGTAATTATATAATATTGAAACGCCATATTGTTAATTATTATTGATTAATATTTTTGGATAAGTAAACACTGTTGGTGTCTGGTGAAGGTAGATCATAGACAAGGACGTCCGCAGAAATGTATCAATCGAAAAGATACAGATTTCATTGTTATGGGTTTTCAAAAATAATTTTAAAGTTTTATGTTAGTTGAATCGTACACTATTCTAACTTATTGTGCGCATTTTTTTTTATAAGTGAACGTAATCTGTGTTTAAAGTTTTAAGAACTTAAAATTAGAGTAAAAAGTTAAGCAAATTATATTTTAACTAGCAAACTTTCGAAATGTTTGATAATTTATATGCTTTGAACTTCAATTTTGAAAACTGATTAGTGAATTAAACTTTGATTATAACTATTTTTCGAGTATGATAATATTACAGTAAAATTCAAAATAATATGTGTAATTAAATTTATCCTTAAATATCTCTCCTGCAGTATTTCAGTAATCAGTGAACTTATCTGTATAGTTATCGGTTGTTTGCTTTCTATTTTAGGTTTCTAAACACAAGTTTTAAACACCTTATATATGTTATTGTTTCTATCAGTCCGTAGTTACTGGTACCTACATTGTTGATTTGGTTACTATAGATATTATTCGTGCTTCCATATTTTTATATTTTTGTTTCAAATACGTTTAGAAACTGGGAATTTAGCACGCTCGCAGATTGGGCTTTCCTAACTCGTTAACATACTAAATTATAATTTATAATACAAATTGCAATCATAACATGGTATTATCTGTTTGAGTTACCTGTAGACTACAGGTCTGAATTTTAGTCGAATATAATATTGATACGAAATTAATATTACTATACATGGAGTTATCCATGGATCGTTATGAAAAAATTGGTGATCGATGTCTGAACCGTCTATTGAATATTTGCTATATAAATTAAAATCAACTCCGGCGTATCACTCTGATAATAACAATTAAATTAATAATCTTTATTAAAAATGAGGAGACAATAAATGTAATCAGTCTATAGTTGAACTGTCTAAAGCTGAACATGATGAAAAAGATCGTAATACATCCTTAGACTTGGATTATATGAGCCATATACTATATAGTCAGTTAACGACTAAGGACTATATATAGATGAGTAAAATCTGTCTTGGATTTGGTCTATATAGTAATTATAATATCAAGACTCTTCTCTACTTGAACTATCAAGATCAAGAGTAAACTGAAAGACTCTTGCATGTTTAACTTTTAGCTAAAATAAAAATGTATTAATGTAATATATTATGTATTATAGAATTTTCGTTATGAAATGTTTTTTCCTCACAATACACTCTGTTCATAATTTTACATACAATTTACAGTTTTAGTAATGCAATAGTTATTGCAATCTATTTTATTATGTCCGGAGAATATTATCCAAAATAAAAATTGGTAAGCGGGTTTCTGATTATTTCCCAAATATTCATAAAAGTTTGATGTTATCGAAAATAACCAACTACATAGGTATAGGTACATACATTTTTTTAATTGATACTGACGTCGTCGTTTAGGTAATTAGTTCGATGTTGTATGTTTTGTATGTTTTGAAAAAAAAAAAATTTACTACTTATTTAAATATGAATAAAAACGTAATAGAGCCACTCGGGCTAGTCTCAATCTGGAATCATGATATATTATATAATTTGTACATTATACTCGTATATACATTTTTAGACAATATAAAAATATTAATATAAATTGTTATAGCTTTAGAAATAAAAATATATCTAATTTATTTATATTGTACTTATATTTTTTTCAAATTTGTATCTAAATTTGTTATTTCAACAAGATATTGTGAAGTCTTAGAAACAATATTATAATAAAATATAAAACAATTTTGATAACATAATAATAGTTTAAGCATCATAAATAAAAAGTAGTATCCAAACATTTTCATAACCTTACAATTTAAGTATCAACTGTATACCAATGCTGGGCAAGTTAATGATTTTTTGTAACTCAGTTAAGTTAAGTTAAAAGTTATGTTAATATAAAAAATAACTTATTAACTTAAGTTAAGTTAATTTTTTTTTTTTTTTAGCCAATATAACATTTCAGATATACAGGTATAATTAAGTATCTATTATTTTTTTGGAAATACTGTTATTTTAACTTTAAGCATTTTAAAATTGTTAATAATCATTGATATAATATTATTGAAAATATTACAATGTATTTATAATAATAATTGTAAAAATTAATAACAAATATAGGTTCATAAAAATGTTTAATTAGTAGGTTATCTACATTTTTCTTCAAAATTCTAACAAATGGAAATTTCTCATCCAAATTTACCTACCTAAATATTGTTTATTGATGGGAAATTTATTATATTCCTCAATTTTTATTATGTGGAGATTATTATATAAATTATAATATATAGTTTTATTCTTGTTTTATTTATATTTTCGGGAAATAAATAATTCCTATTATAAAAGAATTATTAGAAACGAAAAAAATAACTATATTTTTATTTAAAAAATTTGACAATATACACAATATGAAATCAAAATGTATCTATTATTTCAAAATTAACTTAACTGAGTTTTAGTTAAAAGTTAATACAGCTAAAAATAAGTTAAGTTATTAAAACTAAATTTAAAAAGATAAGTTAAAGGTTAAAATTAACTTAACTTTTAACTTAACTATTAACTTATTAATTCGTTTATGCCCATCATTGCTATATACCATTGTAAAATGTCTTTTATTTTCTACATAATTTGTAGCCAAAATATATAAGTTTTTTTTATCTGCAAGAGCCATTATATATCTACGTATAAATAAATTGTCTATCCTTATTTATAAATTTGGTAAAAAAGATCAAAACTACAGCAAAAATAATGCAAGACTAATACCAAGATTGAGTCAACACGACCAAGACCACGACTGTCATAGTCTTGACCTTGATCTTGCTTTACTCATGCGCACAAACATGGAAACCATCCAGTAACAAAAATATTGAAATTAAGGTAGAACTTTATGCACTCGATAAAAGTAATTACATTGCACCTTAAGAAAATCCACTTATACAATATGTAGAAAGAATACTGGTCCTACCTAAATAGAACACTTGCAGTTCGGTACTACAATCTAGTCAGAATAAATGCCCACAGAACACACTCTGGAATACATATAGAAAAGAATCAATAGATTACATTAAAAAAAAAAAAAATGGAAAAATCTCGAATGAACCTGAGGAAATGGGGATTAGGCGTTGATGGTGTCTTAACTGAACAAACTATGGATTACTTAATGTACCACTATGCCTAGCCAAATGTACGATATAATATGGGACCTATGGAAAGTGAGCAAATTACAAGGTGATTGGAGTTGCTGATTTCTGGAAGAATGTCTAGCACGATAATAACACCTAATAATAATATCAAATTTATTATTATAACGTATGACTATATAGTTCAGGAAATATAGCACTGTTACCTGGAAAAAATTGCCATAGTTTTGAAATTCGGCACAATTGTTCGTCTTAGGGTACTGATTAACATGCTAAAAGTCCTGACTGCTCAAGCGTACGCTCGCTCTGCTCTGCACTGCGCAATATAAAAAAATTGGTTTTTCTCATTTTTCTCAAAAAATATCAACTTGACCAAAAATATGCATCTATACAGTTTTGTTAATTATTAAATTTCGTATAAAAAAGGTTCTAAGAATATTTTTCCTAAAACTAATATTTTCTTAAATAATCAGCAAAATTTTCAAGCAAAAGTGTAGTTTACATACGTATTTTTTGCTATAAACTATCTATACTTAAGTGACGAGCTATAAAATATAAATATTTGGTACTTCTAGTTTTGGGTTATTCTATATAATTAGACATTATTGTTGTAAAGTTAAAATAAATGTTATAATATAATTATTTATTAAAAATGAATGAATATATATAAATTTATACCACAAAATCAAAAAATTAACATAAGTATATACAATTAATTTTAAAAATATAATATAAATTCTATTTTAATCGTGGTTTTTTTGAAGCCTCTAAAACGGAATCATTATCAATATAATCTTTTGAAATTATGTCATCGATGTCATCGTCATTATCATCTACTCGTACAATGTTAACATTGAGACACGATTGATCACTACGGGGCACACGCTATCGAACACTTTAAACCTATAAATCGTTTAATATAATCATTATTGGTTTCTAAAAATATCTAATGCCAAAAACATATTGCTTACCATGTTTTCTGCAACCACATGCTTGGCCACAACCTTTCATACAATTCCATGAAATCATATAATATGTATTTGCGTTATATATAGGACTATAAGATTATATTATATTATGATATAGATATAATTATATTGGAAGGCCAATTGAAGATTATATAATAGCATAATACTTAAATGAGTTTAAAGATCATGGAGCAGTCACCTATAATCGTTTAGTTGGTTTATTTTTCTCTTCCATTACTATTATTATTATTATTATTATTATTATCGTGGTAATTTTCTTTACACTATAAATGCACAAAAGTATACCATTATTATATACCTACATATTATGTCTACCTACTTATTTACTATATTAGTTTCTATATACTAATATACTATACATATTGTTATACTTGTATTACCGTAATGCAGGGTTTGGAAAGATCGACGTTCGTAAACGCACGTTCATGCGATCACTTAAACGACAAACGAACGCCACTCGTTTCTGCCAAATAGAACGTGAACGTGACAACGTTCATATTTCAAACGTGAAGGATTTTCAGGAAGCTCAAATCAAATTAGAATATATTTTTATTCCGTTATAAACCCTATTAGATTTAACTACAACTATAAAAATGTGTTTAATCTATCCTTTCTGCCCAATCTTCTTTCCGCAAAAATTGATTCTCCTTCACTCTTATCCCTAATACATTTCAGGGTCTCTTCCCGTACGCACTCGTTGTTCTATCCCTTTTCATACTCCTCGCTCTTCTTCTAATTTCCTTGACAACTCACCTATCCTCCGTCTTATGCGAACAGCAAACAACGACCCTTTATTTTCTTTGTAAATAATAACATATATATTTATATAAAAATTATATATATATACGTAATTATCTTTAACACCTATCATAATACTTGCATGACTTTACATTTGTACATTATCTTGTTATTTTTGGGCTTGTCCCGTTTATATGGTGAAAATAAAATAAAATAAAAATATAATACTCAAAAGTACGATTCCGTGGCCCCGCCATAGAATGAAAACGATAGTTTCTATGAATCGATAATTTTTGGTAAATATATAAAAAAAATTTATGTTTCGTTAACAATTAATTAATTAAAACGAACGACCAGATGAACACGTTCATTTTTATTGTTTTTTTATTTATTAGAGAACGTATATGTGAACGTGTTCTTTTGAAATATATTTGAACGTGAACGGGTTAATTTTTTACGGATTGAACGTGAACGTAAACGAATTAAATTTTTAAGTGAACGTTCCGAACACTGCTTTAATGTATTATAAGTGCGTATATTATAATGTAAATAATAAAATGGGATATAACCATATACCATGTACCTATACTAGATGCTGCTATAGGTTACTATACGCGGTATATTTGGTATACAGAACACGTATAATTATATAACAAGAGGAAGGGCTTGTTAAATACACTTTCTTTACAGGGTTGATCGTAATTTATATTGTTTGTATATGTATATTAATGTATTATTATTTATTACTACAAGGAAAAAACGCTCATATTACCTATTACCTAGAATTTTTAAGTTTATAAAAAATGATACATTAAAAAATAAATAAACAACTAACGTAAATGCCATAAAAAAAAGTTATAAATATGGATTTGAAGATTTGAAAATGCGTCTACACACACACACACCTATAACTTTCTATAAGTATAACAAGTATACATGTCTTAAAATGGCATTTCCACGGATTCACAACATCAACCCGATAAATTAACCGTTCAGACCGATTGATGTCTCCATTCGTGTTTAAACCAGTAAATTGTTTCATACCATATCTTAAATTTGTATGGTGTGTTTTTTTCTAGGTCCCGTTATAGATCACTTCCTACTTTCTATAAACTAGCAAGTATCTGCTATATATATGTGTGTGTGAGTCGACTGTGGTCGAAACGTAGGTATGTTTCCGTGCTCGAGGTCCGGCCGGTTCAACTGCCGGGTAGAAAATCATGTTGCCAATTAGATTCTTCTCACTGGTGGCGTCTGGTCTATGGTGCAAGCCGTCCATAATTACCAAACCCAACCAGTAATTTGGTAGCTATGCTTGTCGTAGCTATCAAGAACTATTTGCTACTCCCCTAATACGTGAAGGCGCAAACCTGAGTATGTTAGAGTTTGAGAAATAAGATGATGTAAAACATTTAATGTGTGTAGAGGTATCTATACGGTTTTTATAATAATTCTCTTTATATATATATATTTCTCCTTGAAAAACGATGATTAACGTATAGTAAAATGTTTAAATAATTCATCATAATATAGATAGAGCCTTTAACGCTATTCGCTAAAAGGTTCAACACGAGTCGTCCTTTAGTTTTTAAATAAAGTTATGTTGTTTATTATGTATATCTTTAGTGCGTTATCACTTATCATTCGTCGCAGTTATCCCTTGTCTGTAACAAGTAAGCCGTAATGTGGCTCGAGCCTTCCTGCAGTGTTTGAAAATGTCTGGACGCCGTGACCGAATTTCGATGTCATCCGAATATTTGGAGTACCAACACAAATAACATAATATAATATATATAATATATAGTAGCTGGAAAATAAAATACGGTGTGACGCAGCCGGCATGACTCGCGCGATCGGCACTCTTTGATATAATATGCCATACCGTATTAATAGTGTTTCTCTCTATTGTGTACCAAATTCATCTCGTATACGAGTATTGATAGGTATATTGTATACGTAATATGAAGACTTCCGACATGTACGTATATTATAGCGAATTATCTTCGGTTTTTTTGGCCCATCGTTACACGGGGTCTTTTACACGTGATTTATACCCGCGCGAAACCCGTAGAGGTGTGGGCGAGTGTCAACAGGTAATTTTTTAACGTAATAGTTTTTTTTTTTTTCTTTCCTTTAAACCCTACACACCTATATATATATATATATATTAATATCTTGTGTATATTAAATGATTATTTCGGACCTTTTTGACACCGATTGTTCGTATCATACACGCGGACACTGCTGCTACGCTACTACTGCGTCGGTACGTTGCGAATAATTCTATTTATCCGAAAGACGAAACCCATTAAATGGATACCCGTATGGCCATTTGTTATTTTTACATAAGTGTCTCGTACCATAAAATCACGCAACAGGAAGACCGCCTGTTACGACGATATATAGATCAAGTACGACGCTAGTTGATGATGCAAATGATAAATCGTGTGCATTTTACTTCTTAAAACACATTCCTTTGCGTACACTAAACACGTTTATTTGTATGCTGAAACCGTAGAAAAAACGCACGTTGACTGGAAAAATTTTGCTACGCATTAGTGATATTTTAGAAATCATAAAAAACGAATTATAAAATAAACACATTGTAATTAAAACAAAATGGTAAATATATATATATATATTGTAGAAATTATATTTTAATTTATTAAATAATAAAAATGGAAATTATAACTCGTATTTGATAAATATGTATACTACTTATTAGGTATATATATATTATGTTATAGGTGATTCCTTTGGCTTTACAAATAATCAATTTATTAACAAGTCGCGGCAAGACTACCGATAGTATCATAACTAAAAATATATGTTTAGGTAGATAATTGTCATGTTTCCACCAATTTTAAAAATGTATTTTATGTTGAAATACACTAAAATTTAAACATTTACCATATTAAAATACAAACATAATAAAATATATTTTATGAAGCCTATCGTAAATTCGTGGATAATTATTTGTCAATGGGACACAAGAAACTCGCCTCCCGGTCTGGCAAATATTGCATCACGCATCATGCAGTAGGACGACGATGTCTCGAATTTACATGTGATCTTCGACGGGTCACCAAAATGATCATCCGGAATTTCCCTTAACGATGTCTTGTACATAGGTTCCAGGCTGCAATCAGGTATCCAAGACATATTATCAACCTGTCACCTACAAAGATTCCTATTCACGGAGGATATTGTTAAAATGTATTATCTGTTTTCGGTACGAGATGAAGATTGCGCCAATCAACGTATACTGTGGCGACGCTCGCTAGATAACAAAATTCAAGAAACTGAACTCCAAATGCTTACTTACGGTGTCACTTTCATCCCGTATATTGATATTCGATGTTCATATGGGTTAGATTTGCGAAGTGGTTTGGAATTTTCCTCAACAAAGAGTATCTTAACACAAGCAACATATGTCGATGACATTGTAGTCAGAGATAGCAAGATATCAATGATCTGTTGAACTCATTTTTTTTGTATTGTTTTACAATACATGAGTATCGACCTATTGTTTTTAGATCCTCAAGGCGAAGCGTCAGTTAAGGTGTTGGGATCCAGCACTAGATAACTTCGCATATCACATCAGCGTTCAAACTGATCATAATACTAAATGTAATGTGCTATATACCATCGTGAAGGTTGTTAGAGCCAATTAGAATACTGGGACCAACAATATTATGGGCAAAGGTATTCATGCTGGAGCTGTGGCAACTGGGTCTGAATTGGATTCACCACTTCCGGATCAGTTACACGATAGGTGGGACTGATTTATAAAGGAGTTACCTTATGTCGATAATATGACTTTATCCTGCCACATTGATATCATGTTAGCCACAGATATTCAATTGGTAGGATTAGCAATATTTTTAAAAAATTTCGAAAGATGATTGAATTCTTAAAATGGATTCTATTTATTACAATATTGTAAATATTTACTAAGTGAGACCTGAACCATACATGCTTCATCTGGCGAGTCTCGACTGTACCAAAGTACTTCAAATCTAGCTGTTAGGGACTAGGTTTTTGGGAAAATTAGATCATATCTCGTAGTTCATCCAGGAGAAGATTCGATTGTACGTACAGCTAAGATACAGACTTAAGAGAATGCCACACCGATAACTTTTCAATGAAAAACTTGCATTAGCATTTTTCATTTTTATCGACTTACAAACATGTTAGAAATACAAAACAAATAACAAATTATAACTTACAACAATATCTAGCGGCTGATGTAGCCGATTTTTGATATATGCATTTTTACATATTTTATGAGCTGTTAAAATATCGGTTTTTTAATTTTTTGAACAACTTATAAAATGTGTAAAAATGCACATATCAAATATCAGCTCAATCAGTCACTAGATATTTTTATTCTTTATAATTTATTTTTTATTTCATCTTTCTACAATATTCTCAAGTTGATAAAAATGAAAAATGAGTAAACGTGTTGTTTTTTTAATAAGTATCGTGATTACACGACAATTAAAAATGGTGCCGACACAGGTCTATTTTATAGGATAAAATAAGGAATGAGTATATCACAGGTAGTATAGGGGTAGCTTCGATAGTAGACAAAATGAGAGAGAATAGATTAAGATGGCTCGGGCATGTATTAAGGAGGGATGAGACTGAGGCAGTAAGATTAGTAAGGGAAATGCATGTTGTTGGT
>JAIPRL010013186.1:0-10906 GCA_025469235.1 Pemphigus obesinymphae
TGAAAAGTAGTATGGGTATGAGGATATTTTTAGATTAATTTTAAAATGTACTTAAATATTTTTAAATTGTTAGATTTTTATTTTTCCTAAAATTACTTAAAAATTGCCTATACTGAACTCCTTAAAACCGGCCGGTGTCGAAGCCCCTTAAGCGTAGGTATGAAACATAAATTAAATATTATGATTTGACAAATTCGTTGTTAAACATATTAAGTACAGTAAGTAATATAAGACCAAATAAAAATAAAAAAACGTCATTATTCACTTTTTTTAAAAATCATATCTAAAAAATATTTTGAATTTTCTAATAGGTACGCATATATAATTATAATACCATATATTATATTTAATAATCTAGACAAGAATGTTTATATTATGTAAGAATATTTCCGGATAGATACAAATAAAGATACCGGAATAGAAATCCATGTTGATAAGATAAATTATGAGCTATTTTCATACAAAAAATGTATATATCTAAATTCAAGATTTATTTATTAATAAATTATCACTATTCAACGATAAACTATAGTACTCTATTTGATCTTAATGTATGTTATTTTGTCAATATATTAACATTTTCAAAAGAGGTCAGCCACTAAATAGCACAAATCGTTTTCAGATAAATTAACTTATTAAATCAATTATCTGGGTATTTTAAATAATTTAAAACATAAAATCGTTTTTACTTCCCTGTATAATAATAAAAATAAAAACCATGAGTAATTTTAAAATCTTTACTTACTTAGAACGTACCTAACGTAAAACGAATAAACCTCATGGAACATCCTGTATTTATATAATTTTAATAATAAAAAAAACTCACTTTAAATAGAAAATATACATATGATTTGCCAACAAATTTTATATCGTGTATATTTTATCTTTACCTCTGTAGTACATAAAATACCAAAATTTTATCCATATACGAATAAGTATAGTTGTTTGACAACCTTACACATTTTAAAATATATTATGTCCTTTCGAGTTTAATTCGCATATTATACGATATGTACAATTGAAAAACATAATAATTTAATACATAAATATTACAATACACCAATCGTCTACAAATACTAAACACAATTATTTTAATGCGGGAATTCATGAATTAGATAAATATTTTACTATAGTTATGAAAATATATGCTATACATTGAGCTGGAACAATATTTCTCGACCTTTTTTGAGTGAGGACCTCTAAATTAGGCTTATTTTCGCGTCACCGAAAATATTTGTTTTACACCTATCTACATCGTATAAATTATGAATACCTACTTCAAGCAGTCCAAGCAATACAAATAAAGGTGGTCAGTCAAGGGTGGAAACACTTCGTTTGTTGGGTAGAATACTAGTAGTGGATGTATTTAATTCGAATTAATTCAAATTAATAATAAAAATTCATTGCATTCTATAAAACAATTTTGAGTGGAAATCGCTGTAAAAAATGTATGAAAAATAAATAAAATTGGAAAACATTGTAACGTCAGTATACCTATCAGTAGCGGATTCAAGAAGAGTGCGAAAGGCTTGTGGGGGGCGCAAGTCTTTCGCACCTTTTTGGAAGTTATATATTCGTATTTGTCTACAAACGCAGTGTTAAATGTTAAGGATTTTCTTATACCAAATTGCATCTATTTAGTACTTTAATTATGTAATTTTCTTACATATAAAGAAAAAGTTGGACGATAACAAAAATCAATTTTGGATTGACAGTTAGCCAACTTCCGTACTATCTAGGTAGGTATGTAAGCAAAACATTTTAATAATTATTTAAGAAAAGTCACTTAAAAATAATTTTGTTATTTATTAATGTTATTATTATAATTGTATTAAATTATTTTATTTATGTAGTCTATTGTATGTGTTATATTAATTTATTAAAATTTAAAAGTCTAATAAAAGTGTTGTGTTTTTTTTTAAAAATAAATCTGAGGTTCCTAAACTATTACGGCCGTGTTATATATTATTATTTTTTATTTGTTTTATTTGCTATTACTTTATCATTTATTAATATTAATTGGTTTTATAATAAATAGTTATTCATTATTTTAATCCGATATTTTATCTGAAGGATAATTATAATATTGCATAGATTGGATAGGGTAATTCTTTATGGGGGGGGGGGGCGCAATCGATCGAGAATCATTAAATTAGGCAGAAGTTTAGAATTTAGGACAAAAAATTAATTAAACTACGTTACACGATATACTAAATACAAATTTTATTATACTACCTTAATTTATTGTTATCAAATTACATTCAAAGTAATGACGTTACTATTTTCTAGTTTTTCATAAAATGTCAACATTAATAATAGTTATCACGTTTGTATGTTTTATTATATTTGAGTTCACTGGTGTATTGAAATAAGGGTAATGAAATGAAAAATTAACATTTCTAAAAACGGCGCGAACCCTAATATAATGACATTACTATAATATATACTACATTACTCAAAAAGTATAAATACAGGAACTTGTAATTTTAATTTGTGTTACGAAATTACCCGACACCACAATATTTTAGCTAATTTTTAGAAATTAAATTATGTTAACTATTATGGTTTACTTACATAATCATTTATATAACATCGTATTATCATATTAGATATGATATAAAAATAATAAAATATTTCATTATCATTTTAAACGCAAAAGGTAATATTATACAGAATAGCATAATTTTTTGACATTATATCTGTACACTACACAAGAAGCGTAATGGATATTTTGAATATTATATGATAAAAATAGTGTCTATAATATAATACATATAATATAAAAATGATTTTAACGATTTTTTTTTTTTATATTGTTATAATTCAAGCAAAAGTTTTGAAGCAAATATCGTTTATGAGTTATAACCCAAATATCCAATACTTAAAGTAGCATTTTACAATGAAACATATAATTTAAATGAATTATTTTTCCTTTGCTATTGATATATTAAGTTCTGTTCAAAATTAATAATTTCTCAATGTATATGATAGCTATCCTTTCAGTTATCTGTATGATATGAACCATAAATGCATTCCATAAGAGGTTACCGCTCGGAAAATTATTTGCCAAATCCAACAGTTCACGTTAGTTTTGTCGAGGGAATTTTTTTGAAACGGCCATTTTTAAATATATTAAAATATCATCCCAACAAATAAAATGCCCGAGATATTGTTATTTTTTTTTTTTTGATGATAAGTACGTTAAAATATTGATTAAGTTAATATATAAATATATATAATATAACATGACGTAACGAACTACACAATATGAATTACAAACGTGCTAATTACTGACCGAGTTTTATGCTACTTCGATCGATTGATATACATAATAATTATAACTTTAAAGTTATATAACATAACCAAAATTAGTCTTATTGATTAGGGTAAATAATAATCCATGTTTTGTTATCAATAATTTAATTACTGATACTGTTAAATGGATACAATATTCATTTAGCATTTAGTTTAAATAAATAAATTAAAATTCAATTCATAGAGTATTTAGAAAATAATACACAAATAACTATACAAGTATACCATTTTTAAACAACATGTCATTGTTTTAAATGATCGGAAAATTTCAATATTATTATAGTTTTTCTTAAATTTACCAAATATGCTTAACTTACGAAAAATAAAATTTTTTTTGTTGGAATTTTACAGTACAATAATATAATATTTAAATACGATATTCTGTACCTATCTAATAAACCATAAACTTTAAGAAGATAATAGCAAAAATATATATATACCCGAGATCTGGATATTTGTTTGCCCTGATGGATTGTATTTTACGGTCGATTTCCGGCACGTCTGGTCCCAGGTTTGTCAATATAGACGCATACCGCTCAGGGACGGATCTGAAGTTAATTTATGTGGGATGTGAATAGAGATAATTAAAAAATAAAGTGCTAATCCCTGGTCAAAATCAATTTTATATTCCTAAAATAATAAAAAAAAAAACTCAAAAGATTTTAGCAAAATCACCAAATTGCCTCCCCTAAAATCTACCTTTGTTATAGTTAGTCCCTTCCAGTCGGTAATTTATTTTAAACGTGTTTTTTCTAATATTATATATTATATTTTATATATTATACATTTTATCTTAGTGAAATTAATTATTTTATTATATAATAAAATTGTTCTAAATGATTAATTAATTATTCAAATAGCTATCTTGTTTGGAGCATTATAATATAGAGCACTAAATTCTTCTTCAATTCATCATCTTAATATTTTAATACTACTTTCCATATATTTTTACCAACAAACCCATACTTACCTTAAATTCACATGGCTCTTATCTTGATTTAACACTTATTATTATATTTTCCATTAATGTACATTATTTAATTGACTCTCCTATTAATAATTGTGATTTCTGATCCTTATGATCCGGCCCTTTGTATTTCTTATACTACTAATTTGCCTACTTCTTATACAATTACTCCAAACACTTTTTTTAATTTCAAAATGTTATTTACAAGATTTTATCAGACTCCAGTTTCGGGAAACTTATTATTTTTTGGTTCTTGTCTTGTTAACTGATTAAAAAAAAAAAAAAAATGGGTAAAATTGCATGGAAGTACTTTTAAAATCATCATCCCTTCATCTGGTATACCATAGGGTGCCATTATTTCTCCATTTCTTTTTCCCTTCTCGTTAATGGAATTACTTTTATTCTAAACCTGAATGATACCCCACTTCTCCAATTTGACCTTGACCCACTTAAATATAAGGATCAACTATCACTCAATATCCCCAATGTCATAAAATTTCCTACTTTCATATCACCCATACTATTTTTGTTCTCTATACTATTCATATTAGCTCATAAAATTCTGTCCGAGACCTTAGTTTTTATTGCTAACACCAAATCTACCCCCTAAATAACATATTCAAGAAATTGAAGTTAGAGCAATTTTCTAAAGAGTTTCTACTGCTCATTAGTTTGTCCACTCCTTGATTAGGAGATTAGATTGTTCTATAGGATTCCTCATCAGCTATAGATTATTTAGCAATTTAATGAGTTTAAGGCAGATTCCTATGCATTGATGCTTATTTACTTAAGATACCCAGTACTCCACATGACTATGTTCCTATCCGAAAATCACAAAATTTATGCACCCTTTCTGACCAGAGGTACACTTCCAATTTATCATTTTTTCTAAACTTTTATTTTATTTAATTCGCCGTTATAAATAAATTTTAAAATTTCTTCTCGACATACCAGATTTACTATATATACCCTTCTTTATTCCATTTTCCTTATCGACTAACTATCAATTAAACTTTCTTCGCTATCATCGTATGCGATTTGCCATTGACAACCTTGCAACATTTGAATTCCTAAATTATTTCTTCGTTATGTTATTTTTAAATATATTTAAGTATTTCATTATGCATAGTTTATTTTTAATTGATATTATGTTTATAATAATAAAGTAAAATATGCTGTAATTCAATATTGTTTTGGAGACCTTGGCCTATATAGTTATGATAAATAAATAATTAAAAAAATATTGACGTTATTTGATTTTTCTCTTTTACTATCTTTCAGTGTTCTTTCACCAAAATTTCACACAAAAATTAATAAAATATATTTATAATACTGATGTTTCGTTAGGTACCCATTTGCTCTTGCCATGCGCACATTATCCATAATCAGGACACGTTTAATTATTCCGTATTCATTAGATACGTGATAATAATCTAACAATAATGACAATAAACTCCACGATCGTTCATCTCGGTGAGAAAAAACACGCTTTCTCTCTCTATTGGCAATATTAATAAATGTATACGTCGTTATTTTTTCAACTAAAATTCCACTCGGGTTATTATTGTATTTATCGATCGTATACACTACCTACCCATAGGTACTCCCATATTATTGGCGAAGGATTACTTCTATCGAGAACAATATTATACATTAGAAGGTCGTACCAGACAATAAACTCAATACATCGGTAATAAATAGAAAAAATAGTAGAAATAAATAGTTATCAGGTGCCTACTACACGGGTAACGGTGTTTAATTCAAATTGGCGTGCGGGGGAGGGCTTTTAGCGTAGTTATTTCCCATAAGTACCTGTAATAGGTATAGTATAGGTAATCGAACGGATACGTTTAATTACTGAACGCCGGCACAATGCACGTACATCAAAGTGGCTTAAATATTTCAGTAATTGTATTATTTAATTTTCACTCGTTATAATATATACGCGCATTGTACTATATATCACTAAAATATACAGTTCACGCTCGAGTTACTATTGTACTTGTATTATCTATACTATTAAGCCATTTACTTTATGCCCGGAGCTTTTAGCGAGCACATAATAATAATGATAATGATAATAATAATAATAATAATGATAATGATAATGATAATGATAATAATAATAATGATAATAATAATAATGATAATAATAATAATAATGATAATAATAATATACCTATACCGTATATATATATACGCTTATAATTTTATTTCATTTCGTCGATACCGGTTTAAACGGTCCACTACGGACCCTCCCACACGCATTATGCTCATATGTCGTATAATTATCCGCTATCGGGGCCGTTAACGTAGTGTGCAGTATTCAAAATCGGCGTGCGCTGCAGTCGGCGTCCAAAATATTACGTTCGATGCTGTTTAACGCGAAAAAAAATTTCAAAAAATCATCCGCCGTCCCGCGTTTAAGGGATTAAACGTGGCGTTCGGGTCGCACGCCCGATGTACAATATGGACTATTTCTGTAAACCGTTTTGAGGAGATTTCAAGAAAACGACAATCGAACAATCGAACGATTTTCAAATACATTTAACACACGTACCGTCGTTAATTACTGTTGTGTAATTACGATACACACCTATGTTTGGAAAAAAATCTATCGAGTATCGGTTCACTTAACCGTAAAATATGTTCATTTGCCAACTTTGCGCCCAAGTCGTCTTAGGTACGGCAATCCGGTTATTAAAATTAATTCAAGCCGAAAACTGTTTTGCGTATAGATAACAACGACCGGACGTAAACAAAGTGGTCGTTATTTACTTTGATAATGCAAAAAACCAACACGGTGCCTGTTAATTATTATTAACCGTCGGGCGACGGAGATTCTACAAAATAAATACACCTACGTTGTAAAAAAAAAAAAAAAAACAGGACAAAAATGGGACCCCACTTTCAAAAGCGGGACAAAAAGCTTCCCGTTTAATGTTCGTTAAAACAACGGAACGCAATCCTCAATAACAGGACAATCCTGTCGAAAATGGAACTTATGGTCACCTCAATATTAAGGAAAAACCATTCTGACTATAAATTTTAAACGATAACATAATATAAATAATTTTATAAAAACTGCTCTTTCGTATTCCATCGTATCATAATAAATATGATACAATAATATTGTGGTAAAAATGGTACAATAGTTACTACTTTTTAATTGTATTTAAAAATATTTTTTAATAAGCTTTACTTATAACAATATTGTCATCAGATTGCAGAACAAAAAAAAAAAAAATTCTAATATTTTATCGACAGTTAAAAACATCAATGGAATAGTCTATTTTTGTATAAAATTCTGTTAAAAATTATACCGAAATATAATTTGTTTTATTGTTCATATTGTAATAACTTTATAAAATGATCGAATTTCTGAAAAGTTAACAATTTTGTGCTGTTCGTTTTTAATTCTCGGCAGCTGATATACCATACATATCAGTCCTAAAACTAATCAAAATCATACACAAGAAACCCATGAAAATATTTTCAAAACATTCAGACTTTGATATTTTTTCTTCAACACGCCTTTAGCACATTATGAACAAAACTATTCCGTTATTATGTAATTTTTTTTTAGGTATAAAGCTTACATATATATATAGGTAGTATATATATATATATAATGTCAGCTAGTGGCATTACGAAGTTATGATTTTGGAATTCTTCCCTTTCAAACCATCTGTTTTATTTTTTTATTTACGATAGTTAAACCGTTAACATTCAAATTTAACACACACCTCCACCAAAATGTCTAAATATGCGAGGGATATCTTGGTAGAGTCGTAGCAACAGAATATTGTGGCCGCAAAAAATCTTGAAAATTAGTCAATTTTCTTTAAACAAAAAACTGAAAGACTATTTGTTTGTTTTAATAATGAATACTATTTTTACTGTGGCATATTATATTATAGTGACTTTCAATAAATTAAACCGACTTTTTCAATCAAAATTTCTATTCCTTATTTACAATAAACCGTAACTTATTAGTAGTGGCGTATTTATAATTTCATTGCTCTAGGCAAATAGGCACAAAAAAAAAAAAAATTTCATCAACTATTTTCTATCTAAATTTATAATTATTATAACTATATATTTTTCAACTCAAAAAATATTGATAACATTACAATGTGTAGTAATATTATTTAAAAACTCTTTAAAATTTTCTGACTCTAAAAACGTGATGCCTGGGGCAATTGCCCCCCTTGCCACTCTTTAAATATGCCATTGCTTATTAGTTAAGAAATGTATGCTTGAATGTATTTTGATTTTAGAAAATCCCCAGTCAGTTCAAATTGGAAGATTAGATTAGGAAAATAACCATTCTAAATAAATTTGCTATCGAAAGTTGGGTACAAAATTCAAATGCACTGAATAAATCAAGTATTTTGGTCGACAATTTGTTTACGGAATAAGAAAAAAAAAAACAGTTAAAAACATGATTGTAACAAACTAGCTTCTTTACTCCAATCAAAATCTAAATAACCATCTAATTATTAATTAAGGCTATACATTAGGAAACGAAAATAATAAATTATTCTCGAAGGTTCATTATCATACGCGTTAAAATTTAAATCCAAATAATTTAATAATCACAATTTTATTTTTTATATAAATTTTTACTCCGGATCATGATAACCGTGTTATACAAACTACTTCACAATAGTATAATACATTATAATTATATGTTTTAGAAAATTTCATGTGCTTACATTTTTTTTTCTTATAAATACATATAATCGATGCAAATGCGGATCCGATCCGATGCTGGTTTACTACGGGTACCTACACAGAAAATATGTAGGTACTTATAACTATTATATAATGTGTATTATGCCTTTATGCACTAAACATTTTGAATTATTATAGGCGTAAAATCGATAAGAACACCACACATCGTTGTAAAATCAATACGTTCCTTCGCTTTGCTCACAATCAAAAATTATCAAAATGATAATGATTGATAACTGTGTATTTGTATTATGTATATATATGTGTGTGTATTTGAGGGAAACAAATTAGTACCTATAGTGGGTAGATGAATAATTTATCAAACTAGTGAATTAATCGTTAATAAGATACATATATATAATAAGATAGTGTGTATATATTGTACATATAATATACTCACATTTGAGTCACGGTCATAGAGAATTTAATAATCACGCCGTCATACCGTTAACGACGACGGATTCAAATCGATTTAGCAATGTCGCAAATAAGTGTTTCGATACAAATCGTGTTTAATAACCGTACGAGTATATACCGATAATAATAATAATAATAATAATAATTCTCTCGCCGGTCATACGGCCATTACTCGTACGTGCATACGGCATTTACGTATAGATTATAATTGTGTTTAAGACCCGAATAGGCCAAGAGCCATTGATTATGAACTATAAAGTCAACCGCGTACGTCTACACGGACTGTTTTAATGCGAACGTGCAATTCCAATCCTTCGTTGAGCACATTTTTTAATCACGGAGAAACGAGAGACATCTCGGTTTTAAAATTTTTTTTTTTTTTTTTATAGAAAATGTTTAAATAAAAAAATTAAAGGTAAAATCGTAGTATAAATAAGGAAAGTTATAGAGGCAGACTGTATAAAAGTCGCAGTATATATATATATATATATATATATATATAGAACGGCAGTATGATGAGAAAAGATTAAAAACTTGAACAGGACAAGAACTACGGCGTTCATCAAGGTTTCAGGAATATAATTATTTGATTTACTATATTTCGAACGAAAATTTTGGATTGTTCTCAAGGGCGGTTTCTGTACGGTACGGGGGAAATAATTTATAGCAATGTTTTGATTTAAATTTGTATTGCGTGCTCGGACGTTTGAAAAATGCACATGATTCAAAGGCCTATTGAAGGATTTACGAAGTGCGTGTAACTTCTTTTTGGCAAAACCTGTGGACTTAATGTGTTTAAAATACAATATAGTGTAGGGCATTATATACTGTGCATTTGTAGCAGAATCTACATTAAGATTTCTAATTGTTTCCGGCCAATTAAATGACCCGACATGTGATTTATCGAGAAAAAGAACATCGTCTATTTCAGGAAGAAATATATCAAGCGAAAATATGTATATTTCAATGCATACACGACTATTGTTTGGGAAGATAAAACCGAGATTTTTTATCTTGGTCGTTAGAGACGTTATTCAATTGTAAGAAGTTGGGATATGCGAATGATTCAGGAAGACAGTGGCTTGACGGAGAGAGATATGTTAAACCATGAAGATCGTTGGACCATGTAATAATAGGTGGGTTTTAGTCACCACAAATGATGAATATGCAAATAGTATATTGGCTATAGTCAGTGGTTGAATTGGAAAAAAAAAATAAGGACGGACTCTGAGCCCAGTTAAAAAATCAGCGTTCCGGGACATTATAGTGAAAAAGTAAGTCGTGGAGGACTTCGTCCCCCACACCCCCTATCCAAAGTTTCTTAACCACGGGACATTTTAAAAAACATTTTAGATTATTATAGAACACGAATGAGTAGAAAAATCCAACATTTTTTTTTTACATCATTGTTAGGTTACATATTTTCAAGATAGCATATAGTTTAAGCATTCCTCTTTCAAAATAATTTAA
>JAIPRL010013187.1:0-10906 GCA_025469235.1 Pemphigus obesinymphae
GAGAGGATAAAATTAGGAATGAGTATATCAGAGATAGTATAGGGGTAGCTTCGATAGTAGACAAAATGAGAGAGAATAGATTAAGATGGCTCGGGCATGTATTAAGGAGAGAAGAGACTGAGGCAGTAAGATTAGTAAGGGACATTCATGTTGTTGGTAAAAGGGGGAGGGGAAGACCGAAAAAGAGATGGGGGATGTAATGGCGAGTGATATGAGGAAGGTGGGAGTAAGTGAAGAAGATGTGGGAGATAGAGTTAAGTGGAAGTGTAGGACCAGAGTGGCCGACCCCAAATAGTTGGGAGAGAAGGCGAAGGAGAAAAAGAAGACAATTTTTATTCGTTAAAAGAAATGTTAATGTTAAATAAATTTAGTATGTGCTATCGATATTTTACTTGTGATTGCATTTTATTATATGCATAAAGTTCTAAATAAAAAATAAATTGTTCATGGAATCAGTTCATTGTTTTTACATAACCAATTAGGTAACTAAAAAATACATATAAAAACCGGGAATTTATATCCATCTATTATTCTAACCGTAATTTTTTCGGAATTTCTGTGTTAAAGTAAGTTTTTCATATTATCGTTAATATTTTAATTTATACATATTTTATAGTCATCATCTTCAAGCTGTATATCATCGTTGTCTAAATCTGGAAGGTTTGAATTAAGACGGGATTGTCCACTACTATGTGCTCATACATCTGAACATTTTATTCCTACGAATGAATATTTGTAAAATGATTTGAAATGTTAAATAAAGCACATTTTTAGGAACTATGAATTTAAGTAAGCTTTTTTCAAAAATATATTAAATACCTATCAAATATCAAAAAAACAGTTTTTCTTGTCCGTATGTCTACTAAATTATGTGAATATACATTCGTTTAATGTAATTCACATGTTACATGTATATAATATAATGTATACAATTATATTATATCTAACTATAACATGCATATTGGGGTGTCCCAAAAATAAAAGGTAAATTTTTTCTTTCTATATTTGATGAGGACACCTCTCAATTTTGCATTAAAAAAATTATTATTGTTGTAAGGTTTAAGTGTGATAAGTCAACTCTTTCCCTATGCTCAATGGGGTTAAAATTTAATAAAAAAAAAAAGGGTGCATTTTAGTTTTTTGCATACAAAAACTGTAAAGGACTTTTATTATAGAACTATATTTTTACTAACAAAAGATTTCTTATGAGTTTTTTTGTAAATTTGATAGTTTTCCGCAAAATTAAGAGAAATCGGTAGAATGTAATATTTTTGGAAAATCAGAATTCTGCTCTGTTCCATCATATAATTTTGGTGCGCCGTGTAATTTTTCTTTGCGCTCTCCGAATAGGTTAGGTTAACCGATCAACTTTTCCACAACTATGTTTGGTACTATTTTTCTAATAAATTCTTATAAAATGGTTGATCTAATAACATAATTTTTCCAATTTTTTTTATAAATAATTAAGTTATAAATATACTTTATAGAGAACATTTTATTGTGTCTTTGATCGTTTGTCAAATATTTTAAAATAACAATTAAAACCAAATTTTATTTTATTATATCATTTATTATCAAATATTTTGTATTTTATATAATTATTTTATTAAATAATAGATTTACAAAAATTTTTATAAATATATTTTTTATATAAAATATAATTGTCTATAATTTATTTTCTTACGTATTTTTGTACATTTTTTACTTTTTTAAATAATTTTATAAAATGTCAAAACTATCCCTTTGCACCATAATTCCACCCTTTTGAACACCATAAAAGGGTTGAGCCAACGTGTCCAAATTTTCTCAAAATTATTTTTTCATCCTACATAAAAAAATTGGAGTGCTTCGATTCAAATGAAATAAAATGGAATTAAAATAAAAATATAAAAAAACATAGAATAGTGTACATAAATGATTCTGAAAAAACTAATAAAATATACTTCCGAGATATAGCCTAGCTCGTAATAAAAAAAAATCAGTCTGTATAGGTAATTACAATTAATTATAACCACACTCCACAAGCAGATGCAATTTTTGATACTTTCTCAGAAAACAGTTTCTTACAGTTAAATCAGACTCTTAATTCTAAATATACTATGTTAGATCTAGTCTTCTGTATTATTTGTAACACATCAGTATTCGCATCTAACGAATCATAAGTACCATCTGATTCTAGTACTAAATACCTTTAGAGTATATCTTTTGAGCGTAGTTCGTTTTACGCCCCTATATCTGATAAATTTCAACAGTTAAATTTTAAAAAAGGCAACTTTGAGGCAATATCAATGGAAATTAATAAAACTGATACAGTTTAAACGGTATTGATAATGCTATCTTTAAATTCTACTGGAAAAGCTAATAGATACTATAAATATATGTTCCGAACATGTCCAAAAAAAGATTAAAGTACTCAGCATGGTTCAGTCCAAAACTATATAGTCTACTAAATATAAAAAATAAGATACATAAATTGTAAAAATCATAGGGTAGTTAGGGAATTATGAATCTTTTTCAATATATTGTACTCGATGTAAAAGATTAACTAGAACTTGTCACCATATTTATTTAGAAAAAATGCAACATTCATTGACTAACAACCCACGGTTTTCTGGAAATATATGAAAAAGATGAGGAAATGTGCAGACCTAACAGTTACAATGAACTACCTAGATTTATCCTATGATTCGAGTTTAGATTATAGCAAATTTTTTTTTTGCAAGCCTTTTTTTTCGGTTTCCTCATCCTCATTAATGCAACATTCAACTCATATACCCGAATGCAGTTTTTCTGTGTCCGAAATGTTTTATAATCTATCTCTTCTAAATTTTGATCCAATTCCAGGTCTAGTGTCTTACAAGCACTCTTGTTAAACATGAGCCGTTATTACAATAATAGATTATTTATTTTCGCTATCTTTAAAAACTGGCAATTTCCCTTCTTACTAGAAAACTAGTTTCGTTATACCAATTGGAAATCCTAGGACAGTCGTCAGTTCTAAATTATAGACCAATTTTAAAATTAAGCTCCCTTCTTAAACTTCTTGAATGTTTTCTAATTCCAGATTTCTCACATGCATTCAAGTCAGTACTGATAAATGAACAACTTTATTTCAGACCATCTAGATCCAAAGACACAAATTTATTGGTATACTATTCTTCTTTAATTGATATTGTTTCAGTTGATAATCAAAAAAGCTTTTGATACTGTAGATCATAGCATGTTAATCTCAAAATTGAATAGATGTGGTGTTGGTGAACCATTATTATCGTGAATTTCGTCTTATTTAACTGAGCATAGTTAATTTGTTAAAGTCAGAAATTGCATATCTAATAAAATAATGAAATAAAAAAAAAGATTTAATATTAAAATATAATACTTAAATTAATAGTTAATAATGATGCTAACAAATTAACAACCTACCTACTAATAAGAAACTACTTAATGAAATTTTGATTTCAATTGTATATTTTATAATTGTATATTATACCTATTTATTTTTATATAAATTGTAATATATGTTTATAGAATAAAGTAAATATAAATGTTAAATACAAACCATCAAGAAATTATATAAGTACCTACCTATCAGCTTTGGGTAGTAACATATTAATGGAAGGTATTTGTTACTGTTGGTGCACACTACTTGCATTCCAGAATTTATTTAATAGATTATTTGCGTCACGACTAAAAACGTCAAGAGCAGGTCACAACGGACCTTATATACCTTTTTTTTATAGCTTATATGCGTCCCTAAAATTGATAAGTAAATAATTGATGATTTTGAATACCAAAGTAGTTACCTGTCATTTATGATTAGTCACTACCTCAATTACCAGTTCAATAAAAATGGTTAATTATGCATTTCTTATAGTTGTTTTATTTTTTTTATTTGTAGTAACAATATTTAATTACTAAATTGTTGTATTCAAAATCAATTTCAGTAGGTTTATAAAAATTTTAGAAACCTAAGAGTATTTATATATAAACATTAAGAGGCTGCAACACCAACGAAAAATCGACTTAAAAGCGTGACAAAACTGTGGAACTTTGAAAATTGTCTTCTAGGGATCGATCGAGGCGTTTATTTTTATTTTATTTTTTAGTCGTGTTATTTATCATTAAAAATCAAAAATTTTAAACATTGATTATATTTTAATCTGTAATAATAAAGAAAAACGCCTCGATCGATCCCTAGAAGACAGGCCGACACATTCAAATCTGTTTACAGATTGTAAATCCGACTTTTCACGGTTCTACAATTTTGTCACGCTTATTGGTCTTTTAGGTGGAAATTTCGTGATTACACAACAATAAAAAGTGATACGGGTACGGGGCTATTTTTAGATTATTTTTAAAATGTACCTAAATATTTTTAAATTGTTAGATTTTTATTTTTCATAATATTTCTTAAAAATTGCTTATACAGAACCCCTTAAAAATCGCAGGTGTTGCGGCCTCTTAAACTTACATACACAATAAACATTATTACATAAAATATACAAAATTCACAACAGTATAATAAGTAAATACTGTTCTTTTTTTATTTATGGTAACATAGGTACCTATTGTCATTTATTTTAATTTAAAACTGAGTTATAGTGGTTATAATAATTACCTATATAAGTTAGATACATTTTATTTAAACTTAAAAGACAATTTTAAATGTCTTTAAAAATTATATATGTACTATATTTAATATAGGTCTGTAAGTACATATAACAATACTGTTAAGTATAAAACTGTATGTTAATCTGATTCAGGTTATTATAATATTATCATTATATATTATAGCTATAACTTATAATGTTATACATTATAAAACAACAACAAATTATGATTTCATAATAAAATGTTATTGATCAAAGTTAACAACCAACAGATAACAGTCAAAAGCTATTACAAATTTTAGTGTACATATACTGAATAATTAATAAAATATATAAGTATAAAATTAATTAAACAAGTATATGATAGACAATATATAAATATAAAAATAAAATATTATAATTATAGATTTTTAATATCAATTTTAGTTGGGTAAATGCTACAACATAGATTATAATGCTATAGCTGACTTGAGTCCTGCTAGCGGGATAAAAGTTAACTATCAAATTTACTGCCTACTTAGTCTAACTTTTTGGGACACTAGTAGTATATAGACGTTACTGTAACATGGTTACTTTTTCGAGTAATATTATTGTATCTTCATTATTTATTTTTTTTATTAATATAAAAACAAATACATTAGTTATTAAAGCTCTCTGTAAAATAATGCATTACATTTTTATAAAAATAAAAATAAAATTTGTCTAAAACTAATGATATTATAACAAGCAAATATTTTAATCATTGTTTGATTTTATAATAAATAGGAATACTGAGTAGACATATTATATTTTATAATACTCGACTAACGATTGTACAATCAGAAAAAAATCAATATAAATTTGACATTATATATTAATATTTTCATTTTTATATATTTAAACATTTTGAAAGTTACATCAGTGTAATTAGTTACTTTTTAATTAAAAAAAAAAAAGTAATGTAATGCATTATTTTTGTATTTAAGTAATGAAAAAGTAACTTTAGTAACTATAGTTACTTTTATTTTCAAAAGTACCTAACCCAACACTAATGCCTACTCACTTTTTTATAAAAAAAATTTTTTGGCACAACATTATGAATTGTTGGTGCTTTACGTTTTATAGGATTTTTGGTAGATATTAAGTTAGAAACCACACAAGATCCAGCTGTGGAAGTCAGGATACACCTTTCTCTTGTTAAATAAGATTTTTCACTATCTGGTCCAGTGAATTGAACATTTTTAACACATTCAAAAAAAATTATGTTCATACATTCTGTCTTATCTTTGCTCCCAATCTGATCTTCCCTAGGAATGTTTTAGTTCTATTCACTAAACAAGGCTTTTAATTTAAATGAAAAAGTTTGATTTATATTATTTTTTTCTTAAAATAATGATACATTTTAAGTAATTACTTCATTTTTTGGAACAGTAAATTGTGATGGATACTTCACATTCGGGGAAGATGTTATGTGTTCTCTTTGATGTTTTGTATTACCAACTTTACAACCAGGAATAAAACATTTATTAGACTTACTCATTATGAAATATAAATAAAATAAAAAAATAAAAAGTAAAAATATGTATTCAAAAAGTTTAAATTTAAAATTTGTAATAACATCAATGATAACTACTAATAAAAATTGTAAATAACCCGCTCTAACGATAGTATTATTGGTTGTAAATAAAACATAACATTAAGGTCCATAATGATAACCATATTAAATCATTTTATACTATAAGGTTACTATTATAATTATTGGAGGGTTCTTTTTGTTGTGCGTTAGGTATTGTGTTGAATAGCATCCTAACCTCTCATGTATTAAATTTATTTCACACATTTTATCGTATTAAATTGAAGTTAAACTTCTACATTTGTAGTGTATGTCAAGTTTCTTTACAATTTATTGTTATCGTAAGTAATTTCCTCGGTGGTAGTAGTAGTAGTAGTAATAGTAGTAGTATGATTATATACCTAGTCAAAAAAAGAAAATTGTGATTTATACGCAAGAAGACTCTGAAAGATGTAGGTAGCTATTTTGAGTATTAATTAGTTGTCTGTATTGATGTGAGTTCAGAATATTCTCTATTACTGAGAATATTCTCACAAAGTAACAAAAACCTGCGAAAATACACAAATTAAGACGTTATTAACATTTGGTCATAAATTATTAATTTAATTATAGAATCAGATAATTTAATAAATGTAGGTAAGTACTTGAGGTATTAATTTATGTTTATAATAAATATTTTTTTTGTTTACGGAAAATTTGTCTATCTGTTCTAAAAATTACGTATATTAATAAATATTATTTTGTGCCGTCGAATATTCTATTTATGTTATAATTTAAATTTTCTACTTGTAAAACTTGTATTGTAAAATCCCCACTCGAAACCGACTCATCGTGAAATATATATAATATATATACAATAATACAGTATAGACGTGATAAGTAGTTTCCGACACGTACCTCACACCACCACGACCTGCCACACAGATATGAGAATTTTTAACCTGCATCGAGTATCAACACACAATATAATACATAAACACTTACTCGCTAAATATCTATTTGTGTAGGTACCTACTTATTGAATTACAACTCTTTATTATTAGGATGGTCATAATATAATTATTCAAATCACTAAACAGCATACATAATAAGATAATAAAATAAAATAATAATAATAATAAATAAAAATGTATACCTATTTAGGACCCAAAGAAACAACCAGTATTTGGTTTTTTTTTTTTTTTTGTATACCTACTGAAGTAAACTGAGGTTGTTGGTTGTTGCTTGCGGGCCCATGAGTTTACCGGTGAAACGGTATACTAGATCTCGATTTTAAAAATGCTGAATAACAGTAAAATACATAGAAAACATAAAGACCATATCCATTATCTGTGGATATTAAACAGGATGAGTGTACTGATTGTGGCTATTTGAGTTTTGTATTTTGTTTAAGAATAATTCGAATAATAATAATAAATTTAGATAATTGTTTATCAATATATCAATATAACATTATTTATCGCTCATTAGTCATTACTAATAATGAAATTTGATTATTATTATTATCATTATATAAATATGGCCATAATAATAACACTAAAATGAATTATTTTATCAAAAATATTATATTCAATTTTTAAATTAGTAAAATATGGCTAAAATAAGAAAATTACCAAAATTCTCCCAAAAAAAATAATCCATTAATTTACATCACTGGTCTGTGATTTGAAGTAAAATTTTGTAGATGGTTATGGCATAGTACATTAATTTCTCTTTCTTTTAAATTAAAATTTTTAAAATGCAAATTATTTAATTTTTATATTATTATCTTGCATTATAAATTATATACTTATCTATATTACATTTCATGTTACTTAATAACATTTTTTATGGGAAGGAAATGTCTTATTCTACTCATATAGTTCTCATTTAATAGATACTATATTGCCTTCACATCAATGTTTATTTGCTTTACCTAATCTTTTATAATAATATTGTTAGTCTTGTAAAGTATTTTAACTTTATTTTAATATTCGAAAAGTATTCTAGGTATTTAAAAAAAAAATGTATTCAAATATGTATTCTGAATAACATTTTTATATTATTATTCTTATAATACATAGTACATTTTTAAACAAATTTCTTGAAAAAAAAAAAAATCATAATCTATATATTTTTATATTAAACTAGTTCTACAAGGTTTCTAACAAGTTTCTAAAGTCTTATTTACCTATTATCAGACAATGTGTCCTAATGATATGAAGTAAAATTAGAATAACAATATTTTTAACCCATTAAAAAAAAAAAAATTGTTTTTAAATTATTAATCTAATACTTTTCAAGGTAGTCTAAAAAATATTCTGAATGTATTTTATGAAAAGTATTTGAACACGTATTCTGTATTACTCTTTAGTATTCGGAATACAAAAAAGTATTTTTTACAGTACTAAATATTATATACTTGTGCACTTGCATTTTAAATACTGTCCAGGAAACCCAGCTGGATATTACTAAATTGCTTAATATGTGTTTATAGCACATCTACTCATTTCTTCAATCTTTTATAATGCTGTATACATTCAAAAATATTACTCACATTTATGTTTAAAATTAGGCAATTAAGAATTTACTCTAACATATAGGACTGTCAATTGGGACCGTATGACAGTAGGAAGTTCCTATTTAGATCCCGGACTAATCTGGGACTTAGGTGGTCTGTAGACTTCCGGATGTCTAAACTGAGACCGTTCATAAGATTCCTCACCAGAAACCATTTAGGAGTTAATTAAAATTATAAAAATTACAAAGGTTAAAAAATAATCTGCCTATACTAGTACTGTGGAGGACACCCAGGAGGCCGGTGTAAGACGTTGAATTGCCTTCCACGGCCGATAAATGTACAACAATATTTTACTTCTGGATTGGGGTTCAAATTACTGAACTCGTGACTGGAAACGTATGTCTTAAACCACTACTACATCTCATATTGATAGAAATAATGTTTTACTCATATATAAGCACTTTAATGTTTCAAATGTTCACCATATACCTTCATATTATTTGTATTTACACATGGTAAATATCTAATACTATGGTTATTTTCTTTTATAATTTTAATGTTTTTTATTATTATTCAACAAGACCTTGGTTATTTCTTATTTTTTACATAATATGACTTAATAAGTCATAATATAATATACATTGTTATACACTTATTTTCTATTATTTATTATAATGAAAATTAATAAAATTATATATAGTATAATATAACCCTTGCATAAGAATATGGAGTAAAAATAATACATATTTTATCACAGAATAATTGAAATATAAACTAAGTATATTTAAAACTGGTAATATTATATATAGTATAATTATTATAACTCTTGCATAAGAATACATCGTAAAAATAATATATATTTTATCACAGAATAACTAGGTATATTAGTTAATTGTCATATTTCCACATATAAAATAGTTATCATTGCATTTTTTGTGACAGAATCTCAGGAAAATGCCAAAAAATCGTTTTATTGATTGCAAATCTCGCAAGCGAAGAAAAGAGTTATAGTTAGACAAATATATAATGGATACTACCCTCACTCAATGGTTCAATATGACAATACACTAAATGAATATAAAACTATATTTGTGTATAAAATGTGCATGACATGTATACTGAGTGAAAATGCTCTTAGTGCTCATATAAAAAAATGTCGTGAAGCATTTAAAATAACTGAACCTGTTAAAAAGTAATATTTCATTTAATCTATTAATTATTATTAATCTAAATGTTACGAACTATTATTTATTTTTAATATTTCAGTATTGAAGAATTGCCTTATATTTGTGAAATTCGTGAAAAAGTATTTTCACGAAAAGTAACTGGTTAAACACAAAGAACAGCACAATGAAGACGCAAATGATTGAGAGTTTGAAGAATCTGATAGTGAATAGTTGTTTATTGTTCCTCATAAGAAGCCCAAGCTAACATATGAACAATGATGAAACAAATAATAATACTACCTATGTAAATGATTAATTATTAATACTTAACCTACCATTAGTCTCATCATGGTCTTTTAGTTGGCATTTGCATCCAATTTAATAGATTGTTTACTAAACAACTAAACTCTTAGTAAAATTAACTAAATTTAAAATATAATAATAATTTTTATGTTGGTAATAATATTATAGTAAGTATTGTTATCTTATAAGTGAAAATATACATATTGACTATATAATATAATCGAAAATCAAAACATTTTTCATCATTTAAATGCCACACATTTATTTGTACCTATATAAAATACATTTTAAACTTTAAATATTATGTATTAAATTTCATAAAAATTTGCTTGAATTATGAAATGTAATAAATAAATATTGTATAATTTTAGATTATTAATTGTTAATATATGTTTTATTCATATTTATTATTATGTAATGAATTTAAATGAATAATCAGAAAGACCTTGTTCGGCCACTTGGGTTACAATTAATCATACGATTAAAGGCGGGTTAATAATTTTAATTTTAAATAATTTTTCCCTAACTACTAATTTAATTTAATTTATAATACAAATCATAACCCAGATTTAAATGTACAAGTCAAATATGTTATTTTTTTTTATTTTTTTTTTTTTATTATAATCAACGCCAGACGGCTTTTACAAAGTTATTACTACAAGAAATACATAGGTACCTAACAGATAAAAACATATAACCAATTATAAGATGCTTTACTTAAACTAACTTAAATTGTAATATCAGAAAAACTTAATTGACAGGGGCAAAAAAGAAA
>JAIPRL010013188.1:0-10903 GCA_025469235.1 Pemphigus obesinymphae
AAATTAATTAATATTTATTTTATAGTGTACTATATATAGTATACACGATACGTATTTATATAATAAATATTATACTTGATCAAAAAAGTCATCATACTTAAAATAAAATGTATTGGGACCAAAAAAATGTGTGCTGCACCTGATCAGGAACTCTGCGCATGCTAATGAGTACTAAGTAGTAGTAATAAATGATATAAATAATTAAATAATTGCATATACTATAATCGATATAAGTAGAATTTTTTTTTTTTTGCAAGACTTATTGTAACTTTGGTATTTAATAATTGAGTAATATAATAAAATTTAAAAGTGATAAGTATTAATTATTTAAATTTGTATTAATTTCGATAGTAAAAGAATACGTTTTAGAGCATATAGATCTCTGTGTAGTGAAAAAAATGCATACAGATGAGAAAACATAGTCTACTTCATGAATAGTTTTCCACTCTGTGTATATAAATGTCCATCAAGTACTTAAAAATATTCTAAAAATAGAATTAACTTAATGAAATGGACAAATATGATGGTCCATGTTATAATAAAAAGAAAATTCATATTCACGAAATATATACATTTCATGAAGGGGAAACCCACATTATGAATAGAACTTTTTCATTAATTGGATATATGACATATACTTATATATATATATATATATGTGTGTATTATAAATATGTGTGTAAATATATAGATTTTATAAAATATTTTAAGCATACTTACTTTCACAAAGTTCTTGTACTGTAACTATAAATATAAAAAAATACTTGAAAAATTATAGGTACCATAAAACATTTTCATTTTTATACGTATCTTATTTTAAATTTATAAACATCAAATTAAAATTAAAATTTAAAACAATTTGTTTAATTTACTATTAACTCATGTTTAGAATACTAATACCAATAATACAAATAGGTACTAATTGTAAATATTGCGACGAATTGTAAAGACAGGCCGACGGACAATAGGAAATATATACTAGTTCTTCGAGAATGTTAGATTTTCCGCTATATATCTCCCTCGTAACAGGTTCGAATAACAAAATGTGAGGGCAAATTATTGTCAAAAAAAAAAAAAAATATGTCCCTCGTAGCTATTTACTATAGTACGGCCAGCGAAAAGTGAGCCGCGATTGTCATGCTCCAGATGGACAATTTTATCGTAATCAGGGGTTCTCCGTTTGAGACCATTAGAAACAGGTGGCGGGCTTTTTAAAAATTAACCGATTTTTACATGCGTATACATACATTGTATTTTACCATTTTATGAACTTATTGTTATTGTCCCTTTGGCGTTCCTCCCCACAGAAAATGAAGTATAATGCATTCAGGTATGTTTCCTACTGTTCATGACATCATTATATTACTTACTTTTACTTCAGACGAGTACATGACAATAATATGATTTTCCATATAAATCGGCAAGCTTAGGATAATTTATAGACAACAATAGTTCATTGATTTAAAACTAAAAAATTACCGCATACGGTATAAGTGTAGAACAATTCACAATGAACACATTAACAGCGTAAATCAGACGCAAATACATTTTAAACGACGTTGATAATGATCATTCTTTGTTATCGTCAACAGACGGTAAAATTATTATTAAATTTGTTTGAAAGTAATTTACGCGGGAAACAATCGTGGAAGCCCTGACGAAAAACGGTCACCTGGACCATGACAATCGCGGCTCACTTTTCGCTGGCCGTACTATAATAGTTTTTATAACGTATTAAAATCGATGTTTACAAATATTGTAATGATTATCATCAATTTGTACATCATTGTAAATTAAATATATTGATACGTTTTGGTACTTTTATAATAGTTACCTACAGGAAAATTGTGGGTATAATATTATATTTACCTCGACATTATATAATATTACGAATAAATTAGAATAATTAACTAAAATTACTAAATTAAATTTCGCAAGCAAATCACAGTATACGGAACTAACACGATACAACACGTACTAAACGACGTTACCCAAACTACAACCCCTCATGGCACATACTTGCACATTTTCAGTTTTAGAGCGTTGCCATACAATGCTTTATAGCAGGTTCTATTATAAAGTTTCAATATTCAACTGTCGAAACGGAACACATTGATTTAAATTATAGGTGGCCAACCAATCTGTTTGACAGGTGACTCTGACCAGTCCTCTAAGTTTTGGACCACAGCATATTACCGTTGAACAGGACGGTAAATAGCGGGACGTGCCTACGAACACATTATATTATACTTTTGGTGGCATAACATGCATTTCATAGGGTGCGTTTCTTTAAATAATATTTGTCGTATTTTCGCTTTTTATATTATAAATTAATATAATATATTATGAAAAGCATTTCAAGTAATAATTCAAAGTGAACAAAGTACTAAAATATATGAAAATATTATGTTTATGTTCACGCCGGTGGTGGAGGTTTTGGGAAAGTCATAATCAATGTGTATTATAGTGTTGGCCGCATAATCGTCCCGTAACCACCTAAACATCAGCCCCCGTACATGCTCAGGACTAGGGCTGTGCGATTATTCCGATTAATCGTTTTTTGAATACGATATAATCGATTAATCGATGTTTTTTAAAAGAAAATTTTAATCGATTAATTGAGCATCGATTAATCGTCACGATACATCGATTAATATACGGTATACCCCCGTATACACCATTGATTATATAATTAGGTATATTACGTTTTATGATATTCTAACAGTTGAATAAAATGAATGAATGATTCCATATATGGGTATATCGATTATTCGATTAATCGACCATCGATACATCGTTAATCGATTATAATCGAAAGATCAAAAACAATCGGCTCAAAGCTAAAAAAAAACTATCGCCCAGCCCTACTCGGAACTATTCAATCAGAGACTCCGTGCACTATCTATCCGCATTATAATTATCACGCGTTGGGGTTTCCGGTGAATACTTGTTCATTTCCGTTTAATTCCATTTCCGATTCATGCCCATCAAACAGTTTATGTATCTTCATACAGCATTCATCGAATACCTCATCAAAAATCATAGTATTGTCAGTCGTTATTCATCTCCATTGAATTTGTCCGTTCATCAAGTGGTGAGATTCAACTACAATTTTTTTACCTATTTTTTTTTGTATTTAGATTTAAGATTATTTACCCCGAACTTTTATACTATCATAACTAGAACCCCTCTTTTTGTCTATATAATTGGTTTATAAAAATATTATTCCCTATTTTTACTTGAAAACTACGGTGTACATTTTATCACCGGATTCATTATACTTTCCTAAATTATTTACGGTATGGCCTAATTCCAGACATGCATGTCGTTCAGCGTGGTTACCAAACACTTTATTATGTTCACAAATATGTATTAATAATATTTTGACGATTGGTTTTTCTGTAATTCATTTTATTTATTTATTAATTAATAATGAATTCATTTAAAATTATACGCACTTTTATCTATAGGTAATAATTTAATAAGTACATATCAAAGTAGACTAAATATATTTTCGTGTGGTACCTACATATTTCCACATAGATATCATCATATTTGAATTTACCGATTGCCCTGAACAACTTTCTTTTATTTGATTAAAAATAAATTCTATCAATATTTGGGATCCTAAATCTTTTTATCAAATGTGTTCCAACAGGAATTATATTATGAATTATCCTACCAATCTTTTAATGACTGAGGGTATTAAACTTGTATTTGTTTAGGCCTTGAATTTTTGAAAATATGACTATTAATTCTATAATATTATACCTGTATTAAAATTTAAATATCGTATATTTTGAATTATAAAATTAAGCTTAAGTTTTTACTTTTATGTGTATATATAACTTCATTTGTGATTGCACCAAACAATTTTCATATTGTAATAGAACTTAATGTCCGTATATTTGAAATGAATAAATAAATAATAATTTATTAAAATTATTATTAAATGAAATTAAAATTTTACACATAAATATAAACCAAAAAGAGGTGTAAAACGTATTGATAAATATTTTAGTAAATATTATTAAAGGTATAAATGAAATTACATAGCTAAAACTCCACACCAATTATTTTTAGTAGTATAAACATTATAAAAATGTTAACCAAACACACACGTAATGACCTCTTATAACGATTTTAGAATTAAAACATTTATTATAAAATATATAAATAAATATATTTTAGGGACGATATAATCAGCGTTTTAAAAAAAGGTTCATATAATTTTAAAAAGTTAAAAATACAGTTTTTTGTACATGCAATATAGAACAATATAATTAAAATACCGTTAAACACCGATGAGTTCGTCTCCAAAATATTGTTCTTTATTCATGTCATAATAGGTGTATTACCTCTAAAATAATTTAATATGCTTTTTTTATGTTATTCATAAATATGTTTTTGAATATATGTCTTAATTAAATAACAATAAAAAGTGATGCAAATATGGGACTATTTTTAGATTAATTTTAAAATGTATTTTAACATTTTTAAATTATTTTATTTTAATTTTTCAAAATATTTCTTAAAAGTTGACTATACTGAACACCTTTAAAATATATGATGCGTAGTTTTTCTTCTTATTCTTCTTTTTATTCTCCTTCACCTTCTCTTCTAACTATTTGGAATCGGCCACCCTAGTTCTATACTTCCTCTTAACTTTATTCTCCCACATCTTCACACTTACCCCCACCGTCCATCAATCCTAATCACATCCCCTCACCACATTTTCGATCTTCCTCACTCCCTATTTCCATCAATATACATTTCCTTTACTTAATGACGTAGTCTTTTCGCTCCTTTACATGTCCTAGCAATCTTAGTCTATTCTTCTTATTTCTCAAGTTACAAATTATAAAGCTAAATTATTTTTTCTTTAGTATTATTTATATAATTAATATTGATCAAAATGTAATTTGAAAAAAATTCATAAGATTGATTGAAAATATCACGGATTTATATATTATAACACATGTATGAAAATTTAAAATGTTTTAGTTACATTATTTATTAAAATTACGAGAAAATATTGAGTATTTTTGATGTTTCGAATAGTTTTTCTTTACGTGTTGGCCGAAAAATTAAAAAATTCCCACTTAAAAGTAATTGTCTACTGGAAAAAGTGTTAGGTACACATTTAACGAAGTTTTTGATCTAAAACTTGTTCTCACTAAAAAAATACAAAAATTAATAAACAACAGAGGTGGGTTGAACTCAAAATTTAGGTGTCGAACCGAACTATGAGGTTTAATTGAACTTTAATGGAAACCCAAATCAAACTGAACTTTTATGTCAAACACAAACCGAACCGAACATTTATGTCAAACCCGGGGTCAAACCCGAACCGAACTTTAGTTTAATGTCGAACTTTAACTCAAACCTAAACCTGAACCCCAAATGAACTATTAGTTTATTGTTGAACTCGAACTAATAAATTTATATTGAACCTGAATTCAAAACTCAAGTAAATCAATAAATATTTCTCTTATTCTATATTTCAACCTGTGTCAAAATCTCATTTCATATTAAATGGATGCCATATTTTATTTGAACAATACAATTGTTTGTATTTTTTTTATACATGTTGACTAGATTAAATACTGATTAAAATATTCATTATATTTATATAGTAATGAATAATATAAATTAATGATATTGCCTAGTTAGTACTGCTGTTACTATCTATTGTAGATGACTACTGCTATTATTTAGTGACTTTTTATTAATTTTAAATAAAGTATGGGAGTGTTGAACAACGTTGAAGCTACATACGTAATTTAGGCAAGAAGAGAACGAATTTGTTAAAAAGGGCAAACAGATACTGAGCTATTTTAGTGCACCAATACATCTATATTAAATTAATAATCAAGAACTTGTTTAAATTTCGTAAAGAGCCACTTTTAATGTTATTAAAACAGAGTTATAGGACATTTAATTTTAAAATTTACCAATGATTTATAATTTTAGCTAAAAATATTTTATTAAAATTCACTCGTGTAAAAATTTAAGCAATGTTTTGATCTTTAATTTGGCAATGATTTACTTATACTTACTCTAAAACTACTCAGTATGTAAGAAAATACGATCCATTAAACAATTTAATAAAAATATATACTCTGATTGTAATGTGTAATGTATATTTGTAACAATAGTTAGTTAAAAACATGACTAAGTTATTATTTATAACTTGAAAATTTCAATATAAATAATTTAAACAAAAGTGATAATTTCGCAAAATGTAAAAAAATATCTTTAATAGAGGAGGGGGTCTACAAAGATCAAAAATGTTCTGACGTATAATACTTTAACGTCCCCTAATATATATGTAGGTACTCTATAACTTCATAAGTTCTAGTTTTAATAAAGCGGACACATTTCCTAGATAAAATAATTTCTTTATTTAATAGAAAAAATCTTTTATAGGTATAACAATAGGTACAATAAATAATTTATAACGAACAAGCAGTGTTCTCAAAAGTCCAAACGAAAATGAAAAGAAATGTTAAAACTACCGGTAGGCGAAGAGTTTCAAAACAGTGGCGATTTAAAGGGGGGGGGTTGATAGGATGGATTCCTCCCTCTAGGCCGTGATTAATACATTTTTTTAATATATATATATATATAACTTGGATGGACGCTCAGGTAAGAGAAAAAATATTTTTTGTGTCCTGTTAATAAAGTTCCCTTTCCTCCCCCCCCCCCATTGAAAATTTGTCAAAACCGTTACTGTTTCAAAACAGTTATTTTAACATATGTTTCGTCCAAATAAGTACGGACTATCGAGGTTAAAAACAATGATTATATATATCGCTAAAAATCGCTACGTTATTTGAGGATTCAAACTTATAATTATGTATCAATTATGACCTGTTCGGACTTAATGTCACAGAATAAGAGATATAAGAGAATTCTCTTATTCTGCGGTAATGCGATCACATCCAACGGAAAACGAAGAATAGTTTCTCGGTCAACTGGGTGAAAATGGCATTTTAGCATTTTATATTCAATATAATACACATATTGTATTATGTTTAAGAAATATAGGTAAAGTATTATTAATAAATTAATAATATTATTGTAAGCAGTTACGAGTTGTATGGCACAATAATTCCACAATGTAATTTTTAATTTACCTTTAATTAATTTACTATTCATTTTATTCATGAAATTTTTCTTTTTATTACATTGTTTTTATATAGATCTATTTAATAAAATAATATTGAGATAGGTACCTTAATTCTTGGAAATATAAATACTAAAATTATGTAGTAAATACTATATACTTATAAACTTAAGAACACTAAACACGGTATACACGATTGAGGATGTAATATAAAATATTACGTGAGTTGTAGTGTGTCTATAATAACACTATACCCAAAATTTCGGGCGTGTTTTCAACAGTAACAAATTAGTATTGATATAGGTTTCAAGTTGTCTATTTTCGAGATGACCTACACATATATATATATATACGCTATGATACGATGCAAATTTCTAATGAACAATAATATTGTTATTGTTATATCACGAGGAAAGTGTGCAATTACAAAACACTATAAATTTTATTTATATATATGTATTCTTCATCCGTGTTATAATCGTTAAAACGGAAGCACCCCTACGGTTATATGGGTATTATTATTAATCCGTACACCTGTCAATGGCCACTATAAAATCCGGTCTGTATAAAAATTCAAAATATTTTATGATACTATTTATAGGTACTTTATAGCGAACACTTGATAATACAATTATTAATTAAATAATACGCTATATATTAATTTTGTCACAGTTGAAGTTCGAATAATGTTAAAAAAATATTCGAGTACGAAAATAAGTTTGAATTCGAATAATTCGTAAAAAAGTTCGACTTCGGTTCAATTTTTCGTACTTCGAGCTGTTCGACCCATCTCTAATAAACATCATTGTAAAACCATACCTATAGCTTTCTCGCTCAGCTCAGAATTTAAAATAATATAATTACCTTATGAATATACTGTCAACAAAATGACTATAAAGACAAAGAAAATTATTATTTATATATTTATTAGGGAATATAATTATATTAAAACTTCAAAATACTCAGAATTTAATAATGACAATTAATTTAAATTTATTAATTTTTATTATTATAGATGAAGTTCTGGGATCAAAAATGAATGCAAAAAAATTTTGCGGATATTACCGTTCATATTATTTACATATAAATATTATAATATAAATTTAAAAAAATAACCTTTTTTTTTTTTTATAAAACCACTTTTTGTTTTTAACAACATTAATATTATTGTACTAATATAGTTATAATGATCATGATAATATTATAATGTAAATTTTAAAAATAAAAAACAAAATTGAACATTTTATCTAATTTATACATAGAATAACCTTATCCAATGGGTAACACTAAGGGGATGTTCCCGTCCGACGTAGTTCTAAATTAATCCCCCTCAACACCACGTCGAGACCAAAGATTATGTGTTGATATTCGGATTACGATTAAAACCGATATAACTATATTATATTGTTTATCAGTGTTATGGGTTTTACTTCATACTCATTTGTATGGTCTGTATTTTTTGGGTTATATTATATTATGGATTTTTAAGATTTATGGGCTCTATGGGCCATATAGAATTATGCAATGTCAATTGTTTGCTTTTGTAAATAACAGTAGGTAATAAATATATATAGTTGTATATATATTATGATATATAAATATATTGTTTCACGTATTAAACGTAAATATTTTTATTAATTTTTGTTGTTATTATATTAACATAATTAATTATAATTAACAAACATCATACATAACATACGAGTATACAAAATGGAATAGGTATCTACATATTATTATGCAGTGGTTTTACTTAAAATACGGTTTTTATTTAAGGAAAGACAGTTTAATCTTTTATCTATATTTTTCAATCATGGACCGTCCGAAATGCGTTCCAAACATAGATAATATAGATTGGATAGGCCATCAGTCTTCTTGAGCATTCCCGTATGATAAGCTATGGGGCAATATATTTTTTATTCCATGAAAAAATGTAATTTTTTCTTTTATTTAAAAAATATAATAATTTAAAATTATTGTACCTACTTTAGTAGCAATTTTAAATACGAGTATCATATTATACCATAGAGTACTCTATGTATTATACCCGTAATATTAATATTTAGGTACATGTAAAAATAATACAATTATTTATTAATATTAACGTATTTATTAATCATTATTTGTAGTTTGGTAACAATAATCAATAATAATAGGTAATAAAAAATTCAAAAGTTGGTAACTTGAGTCACAGAATATAGTTTTAAACGATTGATTTGGCATAAATATGAATGGTAATACCACAAAATAACTTAAATTTAATTCTACGGATAAATAATTATTTTATCTTCCGTTTCTCAAATTCCTCACATTTTATTTGTGATTTTACTCGTGTCGAAAATTAATTAACTTGGTAAGTTTTGCTCTTTTTCTTTCCTTGAATAAATTATCATTTATTTTACGTATTTCATGAAATGTACGTATATATATTTTAAAATAATAATGTTTATAAATTGCGATGAGTGACAATCTAAAAACGATAATTGATTTTCACAGTCCGAAAACATTTTATTATATAATTTATACAGATTTGACTTTATTTCGTTTACTAAATAAATTTTATTTTTGGTTTCAGTTAAATAAGTTGAGTTGTAACATCTAATTATTTTTCAACTTCGCGGCAGACTCTTTGTACATCTTTAGATGGGTAAGTTAATTTTCCTCTATAAGGGCAGCACAACAGTTGGGACAATTAAAAAGTTTTATTATTTCTTTTACGACAAAACCGGCAATATAACTTGAGGTATCTTCTACTAATTTACTTAAATTGATTAATCTATTGTCATAATCGTGATCAAATGTAGCTGGAGGCGGCCAAAGTAGATTTGTAATTTCTTTAAAATTAATTATTTCTTTATTCGGTGTTATTGGTAGGTTTTTGGCGCCATTTAAAATTGAACAATTTCCAAAAGCAGATGCTACAATTTCATTATGTACCTATATACGTTTGTAAGCTGCTCTAAATTGTCTGCAAGTAGGATTATCATTATATCCTAACCGACTTCTTATTGCACTGAAAGGGGTTTCAATGTGGTTTTGACCAAGTTTATAAGTTAGTAAATATGACATATGTCCTTTGATTAATAATGATTTATATAAATTAATACTATTGTTTAAAGCGTAAATAAATCCAATAAAGCCAGTTTTTCTTCATGATTCAATAACTTTTGTCCCATCTATAAATGTTAATTGTTTTATATATTCAATAAAATGTTCAATAAATGTTTCGTAATCCCTAATTGTGTCATTTGATAAAGAACAGTTAAACGGTTTTTTTCGAAAATTTAGATCGACCATTCAAAATATCAAATGCATTATTAATTAAGCTGACAAATTCTGATGTGGCTTCTGTGTCATTAAATTCTTTGTTATTTTGTCTTAAATAGGTTAATGCATCAGCAACACTTTGACTAAGGGCCGATTTCACCAACGATTTTAATCACGGTTAGCGATATTAATCACGATTAACGTTAGTTTAATCATTGGTTGGATTTCACCATATTCAGTTACAGCTTAATCACGGTTAAACACTAATCAGTCATTTTTGGGCGGTTAGCATACTTAATCACGATTAAGATTCCGTTTAACGATGTTTTTATTTATTGTGTTATCAATAAGTTTTCAATTTTGTAGCTTATTATAAAATAATGAGGTTTTTATAAACTACATTATTTTATTTAACTTTTATTTAATTCGAGTAATTATAATTATAAAATGCTTCGTGCGCGGAATCGTGTTATCGAACTCCCATTTGAAGACATGAAGACGATTTCTTGA
>JAIPRL010013189.1:0-10902 GCA_025469235.1 Pemphigus obesinymphae
ATACGACATACGTACCTACTCGATAAATGTATTGATAATATACCCATTACCCACATTGGTCAAATTATATATAGGTACCTATACATATATAATATACATCGTATATCATACACAATATACATCGTGTGTATCGTGTAAATGGCCTATACGCCGAAATGGCCTATACGCCGAAATGTCCTATACGCCGAAATGGCCACGCCGAAACGGCCACGCCGAAATGGCCACACCGAAACGTCCGGTTCCGGAATTTTGATTATCAAAACCATCCACATTTGAAAATACATTTAAATGGTAAATACATTAATAGGAAACTCAAATCAATTCTCAATCAACTTAAATAATATTTTAGAACATTTTTAATGCAAAAAATAATATATATAAGGAACGGGAATTGTCGTTGATTCCGGGTCGGTCCGTTATAGATTAGACTGGTTAAATTACCAATACTGTTTATTTATGTTCTCTTTCAAATACAATTTATATATATATACAATAACTTATTCCAATATATTTACAAGCGTGGATGGGGATTCGCCAGGAGTAGATAAAAATATGATCCCTAGAGCCCCACGTCCGGGATGGACGTTTCCTATAACCCTACTTATGAGAGAGAAGCCTATATCCCGGGAAGGGGAGTCTTCCGATAGGCGTCGTGTAATGCGTGTTCTTCCGTGCGGTAATTACAAGTTATACAGTTTATGTTACAATGATAGTGCCAAGTGGGAGTTAATATACAGGGAAGTAAATATAATATTACCATCACCAAAATCCGGGTGGCCGATGTCGGTCGAAGTAGCGGTCTGAAGGGATGTTTAGGTATATCTTATTTGAAGTATTCACCTTTAGGATTGGAAAGTTGACATCCTATTAGAAGTAGCGGTCGGAGAGAAGGTAAGATAGAGAATTCAGACCGGAGTGATTGTTCAATCGATCGTTTTCCAGTAAACCGGTCAGATTGCGATTATTATCACCCACTATTTATACCGATATTTTTTCCTTTCTCGGATCTCTCTAGGCAAGGGAAATTTAAGAAGGATAAATGGGGTACCGAATGTCGTCGAATCGACTGATATTTACCGCATTGTGGTGTGGTATGGGCCATGCAGTCCGGTCGATTTCACTGTCGGTACTTTTTTGTGTATGTATATATGTTCTCGATATATTTGTTTGATCGTCTTGATCGTGATAAATTGTATACCCGGTGCCTTCATGAATGTTTTCCGCTATTTTCCGTGGTCCTTTGATTTTTTTTTTGTCCCTTTTCGTGAAATCCACCCGCTCTATTGTCGAGTTTCTGTCGTCGTTCCTCCATCTTCTTTGATTGATCCTGCACTAAAGCGCGCCACCGGTATACGGCAGGTTGATACAGCTCTTGCCATTTTTCTTCTACTCTGTATTTAATGGTTTTCTATCACTATTAGGTACATGTCGTATAACGTTATTTTAAGAATTTTTATATATCTACCGATTTATGGATATGTATAGTCGTCGGGTTGGGCCTTTACAACTAATTATTATTAAAATCCTATTTTTAATTTTTTTCAAGCTTGATTAAAATACATACTCGGTGAAATTTTTTTTTTTTTAATTTTTTTTTTCAAATATTTACTATTCAACAATTATTTAAAAATTGTTATTAAATATGGATTTTTTTTCTTTTAAGTATATAAGTATATTTATATACTTATCCCGAATAGGAAGGTTCAGTTATTCTCCATATCGTTAATTTGTTTTGCTAATTGCTCTTCGTTTTTGTTGTTTATTTCAATACTAGTTACTTTTTATTTTTGTCTAGTATAATTTTTTCTCGCTGATTCATGGATTTCATCAGCAATTTCTCGTTTAGACGTTGGGAATTCTGACTATTATTCCAGCTTCATATAACTCTTCGGAAATTGATAATATCTCACTAGAAACAGATATATCGCCTTCATCTCGATACGGCATTAGCATACGTAATCTATCGATAAGCTCGTTCGGATAGATTAAATCAAGTTTTTGTAATAATTTAGAACTACAATTATACCATCACCCGATTGAAACAGTTTTTCGATGATAATTAATCATTCATTTGATACCGCCTTTTTTAATTCTATTTTCATCCGCAGTTAAATGTGTTGAAGTTTGAATTAGAATTTGTTTATATGTTGTCAGACCTTGAAGTGAATATAATTTCGGATTTTTCATAAATAATAATTGTTCAAGTCCTGGCGTTAGTGAGTACGAATTATCTTCGATAATTAGTGTATTTTCATCGAAAATTATTTCTTTTTCGCCTAATTTAATCTTAGTCCAGTCATTGAGGCGTTTGAATTTACAAAATACCATAAAGTTTTCAAACTCGGAAAAAAGTTTCGTCTTAGGACACTGATTAATCAAAAAAAAAGTCATAATCGATATGAGGTCCGGAACAAAGGCTTTTTTAAGGGCAAAGGTAAAAAAAATGACCTTTGAGTGATTATCTCGTTTTATATTAGTCTTACGACAAAAAATTTTAAATAAAATTTATAGAAGAGATTTATCTATAAAAAAGGTAAAATACATTTTTGTGTACTAGTGACCGTTTTTGTGGTACAAGACTTGTTAAATGACCATTTTTTGAAAATTTTAATTTTTTCTAAAAAAAAAAGCCTTTTTGTAAATATCTTGCTTTTTATTCGTCATACAATAAAAAGTTTCAGAAAAAAAGTTGCAGAGAAATTAATTTCCCATAAATTTATGTATTTTTTATATACAAACAATCGTTTTGAATCCTTTTACAACTTTTGATATTTCAACCCATAAAAAATACACAATAATATATAGGCTCATTAATGATCCTGGTATAGCATGGGGGGGGATAAATTTTTTTTTTAATAAACGACAAAATTATCACAAGATATACCCTAATAATAAAAAAAAATTTTGCCCACCACCCATTTATAAAGTGGTGGGGGGATAATCCCCCCAAAACTAGGTTTTTCTAAAAATATCAATAAATATTATACGTACAACAAAAAGTTTCCAATAAAAACTTTTTAGCGTTTAATTGTCTAAAAGTTTTGTTTATTACATATTTTTGTCTAGATCCAAAGGTTAGGCTACAAAATGAGTCTCAAATCACCCTCTTTGCAAAACAATTAAGAGGCCGCAGCACCAACGAAAAATTAACCTAAAAGCGTGAGAAAACTGTGGGACTTTGAAAAATCGGATTTCAATTCTGAAAACTGTTTTGAATTCATCAGTTTGTCTTCTAGGGATCGATCGAGGCGTTTATTTTTATTTTATTTTTTAGTCGTGTTATTTATCATTAAAAATCACAATTTTTAAACATTAGTTATATTTTAATCTGTAATAATAAAGAAAAATGTCTCGATCGATCCCTAGAAGATAGGCCCGATACATTGAAATCTTTTTACAGATTGTAAATCGGACTTTCCATAGTTCCACAATTTTGTCACGCGTATTGGTCTTTTAGGTGGACATTTCGTGATTACTCAACAATAAAAAGTGATACGGGTACAGGACTATTTTTAGATTAATTTTAAAATATATATAAATATTTCTAAATTGTTAGATTTTTATTTTTCATAATATTCTTAAAAATTGCCTATACAGAACCCCTTAAAAATAGCAGGTGTTGCGGCCTCTTAAGGGACCTCCACACCACACGGTTCTAAGGAGTATTATATAGGCAACTTCTTATGCTTTTGAAAAACGGCCTTGTGCTTGTGTGAGTCGTAAATGATTATTATCAGTGTTAGTAATCTGTATCAAGACATTTCCACTCACCCCCATGCCCGCGCAATAATATTTTTCCAAAATGAAACTGCAAAGTGTAAATGCGATAACAAAACTAGTTTATTTTGGTGTTCGTCTTTTATGAATATTGAATTATTATCGTGTAGGTACGATTATTATTATTATTATTATTATTGTAATATAATTATTATTATTATATAGACAGTATAATAATAGGGTAAATACTTAATACCTATTATGAAAATGAAAAATGTGATTCGAACATTCACTCGAGTAGGTAGATACTAGATACCAAAATAAAAATAGCAAAGAAGAACCTATAATTGGTATTATAATAATTGATTATATAATAATATTGTGTAATGTGTAATAAAATGTAAATTGCGTGTAAATACAAATTCAAATGTATACCTTCGGATTCAAGTATCGTCATCACTCACCACTATAATAATGTAATATTATAATTTATATTATACATAATAACATTGATTATATAATCAATGATAATAATTATAGTTATAATTTTATTTACTCATAATAAACATAAGTCCCTGTGTACATTGGTGAGCAGCGAGCGATGAGCTGCGTGTGGGGAAAAAAATTTTAATCCCATATAACTTAAACCAGTGCGTGCGTACATACTACATTGACCACTAGCGGCGAGCGGCAGCGGCGCGTCACAAAATTATTCAAACATGTTTGATTTTTACCGCTCGCCGCTCATGAATTAATAGGTATACGGGTATAATTATTGATATAATTGATATAATATATAGTTATTTTACTATAGTTAAATTTTATTATAATACATCTTTTTATACAAAACATAATTATTATATGGATCATAGGTATTCGCATTGGTACCTACCTATTATTATTATTATTACTTATTTGGTAGGCAACAAAATTCAATTAGATACTTACATTCGTAATATGAATTAATTAATAATTTCAAAGTAATTAAAACCATACAGAACTTGTAACTTTATTCTTATTCAATACAAACATAAATCAATAAAATAAATATTATAATATTAAAAAATAAAATAAAAAGAAAAATGTCTGCATTTATGACATTTAAGATCATCATATTATGTTAGTCGTAAATAGTGATAATTGTATTGTTTTAGTGACTACTGAGTGTAATAATTTTATTTAACTTACGGAGTTTTGTCTAAACTATTTGACTGATTCGGTAGTTTTACATTTTTAATTCCTTTATGTTTCCTCCTTTTGGATATCGGAATTTTAGTTTTAACTTTATAGGTACCTACTTACTGCAGTTCATTTTTATATTTTAAGACATAAATTAATAATAAAAAAATAAAAGTGAACTTGCCAAAGACCTTTGATATATGGTCGAATGGTACTTGTCAAATGGTGATTAAATTGTGTATATCAGTACCTTACTTTGTTTATATAACAAAGTATACCTACCTACGATAATAAATGATAATAATAGTTTCTTTTTATAGGATCCAAAATATATACTACAATATTATACTATATATTACATATTACGTGAATAATAATATTATATATATATATATATATATAAGTACTATCAATGGTACTATATAGGTGTAAAATAATACGAGTCGCATATTATTATTATATTTCTCATCTGATGTTTTCGGAAAACGATACAATACGCTGCGGCCGCAGACAAGGCTATGATTTTAGTAGATAATGGACAGTGATTATTATACGCACTCGCATGCACATGTCAGCGAACCAATTTTCAACAACGAAAAATGTCGATTTTTTTCACTAAAACAGACGATTCTAATTCCAACAGAACGTCACAACTCACAATGCATATGTCAATTTCAATTCTGAAAAAAAATTCAATTTTTCCAGAACATATACGAGGGAATGACGAAGCATTTTTTTTTTTAAATGATTTTTAGTTAATTAGATATTGTCATTGGACATTTTTGAAAATTTTCGAAACTTTGAACAATTTTTATTATAATATAAATTTAAAAAATAAAAAATGTTGCTCCGTCATTCCCTCAAGTAAGTTATGAAGAATCTATATATGTTTTAAAAATTATTATCGGAGTACGCATCGTGACGGACTGTTGGAATTAGAATGAGTAGTTTTTGATAAAAAAAACGGTGGTGTGGAGGCCCTTTAAGCCTTTTTTCTATTATTTACCCGTTCCTTATTGGGAATGCGTCAATAGAGTCTTTTTAAAGTATTTTTAAGTAATTGAGAAGTTTTACATTATAGATATGTAGGTACATGAAAACTTAACAAAAAGGCTATTTGTATTGTGTATTAACAACTGTTCACGCAAAAAATGGTTAAAAATGAGTCTGTAAAAAAAAATAAAAGAGCTTTTGAGTAGATATCTCGCTTTTTATTGGTCGTGCGTTAAAAATTGTAGAGGAGAAAATTTTCTATAAAAAAAAATGTATTATTTATGCACGAGTCACCTTAATCGTGGTACACGGCTTTTAATAAAGCCGTTTTTAAAAGAAATTTTATAACACAAAAAATAATGCATAATTTGCCTTTGAATCTAAGCAAATATTATTTTTGTGATTTTTTTGATAAAAACGTTACTTCAATACCTATACATTTGATGTACGGTGAAGGGATTTTCCTATTTTAGTTATTTTGGTGCTTTTAGTGACATTTTCAAATTTGACGAAAAATAACTATATTTTGAAAATATTCGGATCAAGCTAAATTTTTGCATACACATTAATTACATTATTATAAATAACATGTAAAATGTTGCCACCGATAACGCTTCCGAATCAAATGTTTTTTCGAAGTCAAAGGTCTTAAATATAATTTTTCATGAATATCTTGCTTTTTAATGATCACACGACAAAAAGTTAAATACATAATTTGTAGAAGACACAATTTTCTACAAAAAAAGATCATATGTATTTATGGCCGTTATCATGGTATACCACTCTGAAAATGGCTTTTCATTTTTTAAAAAATTTCTTTATAGTTGTCTATAGAGAACTTCTTAAAAATGGATGGTATAGATAGTATAGTATACTCTTAAAAAAGTGAAAAATATTAAACTATATGCCTGCTATAATAATATAGGTATAAAAGTTAATATTCATTAAAACCAGGCACTATAAATTGACCCCGAAGCTCAGAAAGCAAAATATATAATATATTCTGTATCTGTACAATGTTGAAAAAACATTGGAGAAATAATCTGATAAAGTAATTTTGAAAAATCAAATACCTATATTAATAAAAATTTAACTGTGTTTAAAATGTATACAATATAATAACTAGGTATATTAGTAATTACAATAATAACATTAATTTTATATTTCATCAAATTGACTTTTAAGAATTAATTTTCTCAATTTTTTGATTTTCATAAATGTATTTCTAATTTGATAAAAACGTTGTAGAAATATTTCAGTAATAACTTTGTAAAAACGTTTTATATTTTAATTACATACAATGAGAAAATTATATTTTATAGGTAATTCATTAAAAAGTGTAAAGCATTAATGAAATGCAGTGATGTAGTAACGGGGGAGGGGGGACAACCCCCCCCCAAATATTCAATATTTAGAAAAAATGTAATTAAAAAAAATATGATATCAGTTCAAAATATTATTATAATAACTATATTTTCAAGTTCATACAAAATCACGTATTTCAAAACAGTAATATAAAAACATTTTGAACAATATTCCAGAAATTATTTTTATGTAGTAAGTAGTATAAAAGCATACCCGCAGACGGTTGCCCGGACTTTATATGTTTAATATTTGTATTTCATATTATGGGTTTTGTTTGTCATTTATTTTACTATCGTCGTGTGATTTAACAATCGGTGGACTGCAAACGGTAGTTATTAAGTAAGTAAAATATTATAAAATTTTAAATCTACTCTTGGCGTTTTTATATTATATTCAATAATACAATAACTGTGTATAGTTATTGGTTTAATACGGATACTTCCTACTACTAAATATATATTATTAAATTATTATTAATTTAACATAAATTTAATTATTTTATACTTCATTAATATACCTACCTATGTAATACAATTATTGATACTTAATTATTGCATTTTATATAGTATTACAGCATTATATTAATATATAAGACAATTTTAATTAGGTACCCATTTAAGTTCTAAATTGTAAATTTTAACGATACGTATTTTGGGTTTACGACGGAATAAACGCCGTGTATAGCAAATGTCTTTAGAGGACGCCACACATGCGATTTATAAGGGTTCTGTATAGGCAATTTTAATGAAATTTAAGAAAAATAAAAATCTTATAATTGAAAAATATTTAAGTGCATTTTAAAAGTAATTTAAAAATAGATCTGTGTCAGTAGCACTTTTCGTTGTTATGTAATCATGACATTTGTTAAATAACCATATGTTATACTTACTTTTGTAATTCAGATATGGTTTTCGGTAGATTAATCGTAGAAAAATAAAATAGGCTACAATATAATAAATAAAATAGGTATACATAAAAAAAAGATGAGAACTTGTTCTACTTTTTAACGTCATTATGAGCTGATTTGTTGAATAATGACTTTCCTATATGTTGGAAAATCCAAAATTATAAAGAATAAATACTTCTGTAAAAAATTTTCGAAGAAAATTAGAAGCATATAATGACGTTAAAAATAGATAAAATTCTCACCTTATTATGATTATTAAAAATATACAAGTCATTTTCTAACGATACATAGACTCTGAGATTCAACTTTTATGTATACAACCTTCCCCCCCCCCGAAAATTTTCTTACGACGTCACTGATGAAATGTCTACAATTTAAATATATTGTTATATACGGGATACATTATATAGTGTATAGTATATATAAATATATGTGTTATGTTGTACAATGTGTTGGCTCAGGATTTAGCAAGTAGGCCACGCGTGTGACGCATGTGCCAACAAGTGTAGAATATGCTTTTAAGCTCTTCCAAAATGAAAATTAGCTCACTATTTGTTTGTGGATATAAATAAAAATCAAATTTCTACAAAATAATTTGTTTTTATTTAACAAATACGTATTTCGAAAACAATGTTTTCATCTTCAGTATTAAACATTTCATGACAAAACATTGTTTTCGAAATACGTATTTGTTAAATAAAAACAAATTATTTTGTAGAAATTGGTTTTTATTTATATCTATAAATAATTATACAAGTAACTCAACACTAAAATATTTGTTTGTGATTTAACATATTCAATTATTCTGTATTATGATAATAATAAACAATAAACAATTCGAGTTATATTAAATAGGTAGGAAAATTAAAATAGTCACTTCAGGACCTACTAATTATAGCTTATTTTACTAGGATTATACTTTTATTGTCATCCACAATTTTTTCAGTAGGTATAAATAATAAAATTACAACTAAAGTACCTAATAATAATTTAATACATATTTACTAAACATTTTAAATTTTGAGACACATTTTTGGTTTTTATCCATTGTAATGATTTATGTTTTCTTTCACGTTTAAAAATAATAATACACAATAATGCTTAAGTTGGAAAAATTAAGTACAATAATTAAAACGGTTCTTTTCAAACCAAAAAATTTTATATCATAATTAATCCACATGCATGTATTAACACTATATAAGTGTATAATATATGTCTATATATAATATATATGTATATCAAATAAAATATAATCAATAAAATGCAATATATAATTAATTAAACATAAATTCGTTGTATATTGGGAAAACAAATTAACACCAGAGTGTTTCTGTACATGGTACTGCGGATTCCCCACTGTACTGATTCGGGACTAAATACTTGTAGTATATATACTTATACCGGGGGTCAGCTATATATTTTAAGTACCTAATTCACACCAAAAATAAGTTTTATTAAGTACATATTTATAACAAATATAAGTTATTACATTATTTAATAGTTAATTAAGAATGACTTTATTTGCCATATGTACACATACGTATACAATATAATATACTTTATGCATAACAATATGGTACGTAGGTGAACTTCGAAACAAAGTCCAGCTGATAAATTCTGACTTTATTAATGCTTTTCACCTGTTAAAATATGTAAAATACATAGGTATACGTTCCGAAAGAAAATTTAAAATTTAAATATTTACGGAAATATGCCCAACTCACTAATTTCAAATTAAAACTTAAAAAAAACTGCCAACTTTTTTCTGATTGTAGTTTTGAAATAAGTGCATTGAAGTATTAAGTTAAGTCAAACATAAAAATCAAATAGAAAATAGGGTGGCTGGTAAAGTAGATTTATACAAAAATATTTCTTGTTGTAAAAATTAAAGATAATTTAATAGAATAAATCTATTATCAAACAAGTAGGGGTAAATTTAAATGCTTTAATAATAAAATATTTTCGTATTAAATTTTATTAAAACTCAACCTAAGTTTTTATTTTCAAATGTTTACCGAGCAACAAATATTAAGATTTTTTTTTATTAAATATAGATTTTTCCCTTTAAGCATATTTACATGTCTAAATGTTTCTGTAGTCTCGAAGTGCAACATAAGGGGAAAATATTAAAAATCGATACACAAAAAACATTATTAACCTATGTTCAATTTGTAAACATTAGCTTTATAGTAGAAATGCTCAATGTGAACATATTTTCCGCCCCGAATAGGAAGGTTCAGATATTGTCCACCAGAATGCGTATTGTTAATTTGTTTTGACAATTGTATGTCATGTGGCTGAAAGATATTATTTTAGATTTATATATGAATAAATATTGTAAAAGGAATTTTTCGATATTTTAAAAAAGGCATGTTTACGTAAGTAGGTATACCTACGTACCTACTATATGCATAACAATATAGGATATTCTACGTACTATATGTATAATAATATAGGATATTCTCCGAGGGGATGGTCAAAAATCGCAAAAATTGAAAATCTGACTGCGAGATATTATTCCAGTACACAATACAAAGAAAAATTATATAAAGAGTTTTTCGATATTTCAAAAAAAGCATGTTTACGTAGGTAGGCAGGGTTGGGCAAGATACTTAAAAAAAAGTATCTTGATACATGATACATGATACATTCATTTTGGGTATCTTGATACAAGATACATGATACATTTCATTTATAGAAAAGATACAAGATACAAGATACGTATCAAAGATACATAAAAG
>JAIPRL010013190.1:0-10901 GCA_025469235.1 Pemphigus obesinymphae
CAATGATTTATCATTGCTTTCAAATTCAATACATCCACCAGAAGTACCCTGCCCAGTAGCGAAGTGCATCCACCAATACTGACACCCGACGAGCGAAGTGCTTCCACAACCTACTGACCGGCTTTTTGTTTTCATACTTTGGATATGAAGTGTAGTAAATAAATATTATATTTATGTATCATGTATGTAATCACCCCAATGTAATCATGAATATATGATTTGACTTTATCGTAGTATATTGAATATAGATACAGCTATCATGAAATAAAAATTAGGTTAAATGGTATGGCTTTTGGTACTATTTTTGGTATTTGTCATGAAAAGATTTAAAAAGGTAGAATGGGACAGGGTAAATAGAATAATAAATATGTTATAATATTTTAATATGTGGATATAATGGGTATATATATATAGGTATATAATTATTGGTGTATAATTTGTATATAGGCGTATTTTGTCATTTGGTGTAATCGAAATTAAATATATAAATATTAAAATACGCTTGAGCTCTTATCCTGTAATTTGTTATAAACTCAAATTACAAAAATAATATACTTTTAACTGCGTATACGTACAAAATTTCAGTTTTCAATAACTTTCAGTTAGGTAATATATATTTAAATTTTACATGTTGTTCATTTTTCTGTTTTTTTTTTTTTTTATCTTATTGTATATTTTATTTTATGTAAAAATATTTAAAATGTCACATTATTATGTTATAATATTATATTGTATTGTATATTTTTGATATTCCCGCCAATCATTTATTTATTTATTTATTCATTCAATTATTCTTCCATGTTTATACTACATGATAACGTGGTATTATGAAATCATAGTGATATGGATCAGATAAAAATATTTTCCGACAAAGAGACGTTTGTGCTTAATACCGTAATACCTATACCTGATACTTTACTGGCGCAATTTATCTATACGTTTTTGATTCATGATAAATGCACCGATGCAAAATATGTACCTATACATTGCAGGTAGTCTAACATTTTCGGCGCAATTAACGAACACCGTATAATATTATATGTATATTTTTTTTTTTTGCATTGTGATTTGTACAAGAAAGACTCAATTCGTTTCATATATTTACAATAACCCCAACAGAAAAAAACACTCAAGAGAAGCCACACGTTCCTTGATAATTACCTATAGTTATCTAATAAAATATATAACGTTTTATTGTATGCAATATAATCTAAATTTCCAGAGGAAATCGTGACCCACCTGAGATATGCTTGTGGACACCTCTTTGTATATATAATTTTTATAATTTTTGTAATATAATATGTAATATAATAATAAACAGATTTCTGATCATTTTATCATTATACACCATATTAAGAGGACGTGATACCCGCATTTGCTGTCTCCGTCTAACTAATTGATAATATACAAAATATATGTTCAGTATGTTTATCACAACTTTACCTATAATTTATAATATTAGAGCAAATTAACCTATTACCAAATTTATAGACGTGATCATGATCTATGCTTTGTTCACGTCTTTTATTACAAAATTTTAATTTCAAAGAAAAATATATCTATTTCAATTATTGGGATATAAAAATAATTGTATGTATTTTCAAAATTAAAATTTCGTAAAAAAAGACGTCGACAAAGCATAGATAATGATCACGTCTAGAAATTTAGTAATTGGTGAAATTACTCTAATATTATAAATGACTACAGAGTTGTAATGAAAACGCTAAACGTAAATTTCGTATATTATCAATAGGTCAGACGGAGACGGCAAATACGGGTACACGTCCTCTTAATATCGTAGCATGTCAAATATTCGAAATTAACGGTTTATGATGAAAAAAATCATTATTATTTTTAAGGCACAAATCGTGATTGTACATAAAAAAAATGGAAGAGACAATTGATATTTTTTTCCAAAATAAGATACCTTGAAATTGTGATTTATTATCTTGGTAAAATTATAAGCAAAGATCGTGGTATTAACTATCTTTCAATGAAAAATAAAAGATTATAAGCTTGTTTTTACTGAAATAAGTTAATATTTTTTTTCATTTTAACTTAATGATGAATTGAATTGTTTTTATCAACTTTTAACTAAGAGCTCTTATTATAATATTTATAATGTATTGTAAAATACAAAACTTAAACTATTTGACAATTTTTCTTTATTTTTTAGATTTACACTTTATTTAACAATTTTTAAAATAAATAAAATATTAAAAATAAATTAACACATCAATAAATATTTCTAAGTTATAACTAATATGTATCAAAGTTATCTCACTTTTAAAAAATACATTTGTCAATATCTATATAATATCACCTACCTATAGTTATTGACATACATAAAATAATTGTACTTCAAAATGTAGATTCTTGCATTGCAGATATGTTAATTTGCCAAGAAGTAAAATTTGTTTTTGTATATAAGCACATCAAATAAATAATAACAGACAACAAATAATTTTTGATAAAAACATTTTATAAATAACCAATTAATTATTGCTAACAAAGATCTTTTGTACTACACATCAAATTTGAAAAATGTACACGTAATAAATTGTGATTTTCAATGTTAAATAAATTTAAAGTAAATGATAACTGTCCCGCGACCATGTTTATTTTTTTACATAAGTTTCCCACTTTTTACACATAATCATTAAATAGCATTGGCAATGTTTCAGTTAAAAAATTCAATAATTCAGAACTACAACAATATTTAGGATAATATGCCTATCGTACGTTTCAAGATCCTCAAATATGTGCTCATCGTAAAATATAAATATAATATTAAGCCCGTAGCAACGTTGTAAAAACGTTGGAATTTATTTATTTATTTTAAATTCACTTTAAACGTCGAACCCCATAGTAAACTGAACATAACAACATACTATAAATATGGTATCTATATTGCATTATAAAAACTGAATAACTTAAAACAATATTTAGTAGTTGTAGTAATTGAAGATAACATTTATGCGCTTTATTATGGCCCCAAATTTAGATTCATAAAACAAGAGGTTCAGAATTATTTAATAATACTATAAATACCAATGTGATATACCTAATACTATTTACTAATATCAAATCTGGACATTAATGAAATTAAAAAATCGAAATTATGTTAGTTATAATTAAGTTATATAATGATTTATTTATCAGTTAATTATTATTAGTTTTATTCTCGTTAAATTAAATAATGTTTATACAGACAAAACACTTTTATGTTATCCAAAATTAAAACTGACTTTTAACTTTTAATTTAACTTACTCTTACCTATATTAACTTAAACTTAACGAGTCAATAAAAAAAATGATTTCTCTGCCGCCATGGTCCATGTATACCCAATACCCATCTATATAGATGATACATAGATATTGCCCCATCTACTTTCTAGTGACAAGTTCAGTAACTACCAAATTTTCAAAAATTAGATTATTAAACAGTGATTTTTTTTTATTGTGCTCACTTGATTTTCTCTGTGAATATACATGAAATATTCTAAACATTTTTTTTAAACTTCGAACACTTACTATAAATTATTATAAACCCAAAATCACAAAAATAATAGATACACTTTTTGTAATTTTAGGTTTATAATAATTTATAGTATAACAGTCACAAGTGCTAAAGTATAATTTAATATTGAGATACTATTATTTCACTACATTTTTGTAAAAAGTTCAAATTTAATTTTTAATTTTTATCCATAATAAGTTTTAGGCTTATACTTAAATAGCAACCTACTCGTACATTTTTGTATTGATAATCCGATACAGAATATATTTTTTTTAAATGTTGATGTATTAATATGAAATATTGAACTAATTTGTTATAACAATAATAATTTATGATGTTTTAAAATACACTACTCTGCTTCTCTAAACTTTAAATACGAATAAATAATTAATTGTTGGTTCAATATTCAATATCAATACATGAACATTTTCAAAAAAAGATTCTGCGTTGGAATGTCATGTCAAAATTGGAGGTTGCCATTTAAGAATAGTAAAAACTTAAAAAATACTAAGGATAAGAAATATTAAAAATTCTAATTGTTTATAAAATATAGTGACATGCAATATGTCAAGTTTACAAAAAACAAAAATTAAAAATGATAAATATTTACAGAGAAAATTAAGTGAGCACGATTAAAAAAATCACTTTATATGATAATACGTATTAATTTTAACATTCTGCGTCCATTTTAATAACTTCCAAGCGATTAGATGACTCGAAATTTAATTTTAAATATCGTTTAAGCTGAAAAAGACAAAATGCCATTTTCCCAACTATTCAAATTTTTTATTAAGGATAAATGTTCTTGGTATAATAGTTATACAAAATATACTCACATTAAAAAAATTTGTCTTGAATTTCAGAGATATATTTAAAATTACACATCCATACAGCAATAACCGAAACATTTATACAGTATACTATATATAGATAAATAAACTAAAAAACTATTGACGCTGTATTTCGTCACTTATTAATGATAAATTATTCAAATACATAAAATAATAGTTCAATTTTCAAAATGCTATATTTAGACAAATAATTGTCACACGAAACACTATTTAACGTATGAAAGTATACAATACGAGTACAATTTAAGCACCAGTGTATTTTTTAACTACGATTTACTAGTATAAGCAGGTACAATACTAGATGACAAAGTTGTCGAACAGCGAAGCAATATAGATAATAATATGCGTAGGTATATATATGGTACTTATAGTAGATGGTATTTGAATGACTGGGTGACGTCGATCTTTAACTAATGAAAATTGTACATGTCTTTAAAACAATCATAATAAGATAATTTGGAATAAATATCATATTTCTTTTTAATCTTTTTAGAAAAAAACTGTAATATAACAAAAATTTGATAAATAATAGGTAAGTATTAATAAATAAGTAATTATTAAAATATTCAATTTAAAAATATGTTTTATAATTGATTTAAAAAAATAACCTATGGCTCTTATAAGTACCTACATAATATACAAGATGTAAAGGTCGAAGCTCCAGCTATTCACTTTTGGGATGAAATGCAATGGAAAACCTCCTTAACGTAGTGTAACACCTGAATTTCTAGAAACACAAAAATCGTGTAACCCACGTAATAAGTGATCTATTTTAGAATGTTAAACCATATCACTATTATTTTGTGTTGATTGTACTGGATCCTTTGGATTAATGTCACCTAATTTAATAAATAATATTAACTTCCAAATTTAAACCAAGTAGGTATAACCAAACAGTCAATAAATATACGGAATATACACTTACCTAATATTATAATATATAATAATAATAACAAAATATTGTTTAAATACCTGGTGGTTTTGAGTTGAAAAAATCATATAAAGTTTTCATTTTTTTGTTTGGGTTTTTATTCATATTCGTATTCAGGTATTCTAATAATTGCTAATTATAATTTATAAAAATACAAAATAAATAAAACTAAACAGTGAATTTGAGTTCAAATGAAACGTTTGTGATTTGACAATTGATAACGATTATGATAATATAAAATTGATAATGAACTAAATTTTGGCGCCAATAACCTTATCAGTATAGCCATGTTTACAGGACTAGTAAAGTAATAAACCTTGCCAATTATCATAAAACAGATCTCATTGTATAAATTATAAAATATTCATGAGATTACAAAAATATCAAGAATCAAAATTATTTGTTAACTATATTGTAATTAGTTTTATAACATAGGTACCTACTACGAGTATAATTGGAAAATAAAAGTGTGATTTATCTGCGATCATAAATTATACGTATAATAATATGTAAAATAAGCATTAGATGATTTTGTCACTATATATCTAACACTAAAACATTCATAAGTAATAAAAATATATATTATGGTCTAGGTCGAGATCTCCCCATATATCACTCATTAGTATTGAAATACAAATTTAAATATTTAATCTTTGTGTCGAGTAAAACAATTATTTTATAAAACATTAAAGATTATTATTAATTGGTTTTTTTTTAATACGATCAAAATTTGAATACAGATTAGGTACTATAAAGTATAAATACGTCGTAAAAAATACTGTGTAAGAACCAAAAAATATATTTATATACAATAAATACATTATGCATAGGTACTAACCAATAATACTAATAACTAATAAGGATAATAGGTGTTTTTTAAATGTACCTAATAATAATGTGTGTATATGATAAATATAAAACATAATGAATAAATTGAAATAAAATAAATATTATTCGAATTCTTATCAAATAATACAAATACTACTGGATACTCAAATATTGCACAATTCATATTTAAATTAACGAGATTGCCTATATCTACTATTCGACCAACATTATACGTATACGATTGTAATAACTCAAAAATATGCTTTTTTCAGGAGAACGATTATAATATATAAATACCATAATATAGCAAATATTTGGTTTTCGAAAACGGAATAGGTAATAATTAAATATTGATCAATTAAATTAATAAATAGGTATATAATTATTAGTATTTTATTGAGTTAATTTAAAAAAATAAAAAATATTAGTGCAGTTATCATATTTTTTTAATTTTTCTTTTTTTGAGTTGCATATTAGTTTTGATACTATACTATAATATATGCGAGTATATCGATATAGGCAGGACCGGCTCAAGGTATATGCAAGCTAGCACCAGCCTAGAGCAGCACATTCGTATAGAGGCAGTATTTTTTGTGGTTATTTGGAGAGGTTTGTCGAACAGTTGGATCTTTTTTTTATGCTTATTTACGTTCTCGAGAAAGTTTAAGATGGTTCTGGGAGAAAATTTATACTATAAGGTGTACGCAAATTCTAGAAAAAGTTTATGGGTTTTTTTTTTTTTTTTATTTAAGCCGGCCCTGGATATACAAGGTTGTGTGTTTAAACTTTAAAAAACTATTTCATTATAATAATGACTTCAAAGTCCACGTCAACACAATTAACAAATTATTATTAAATAAAACCAAAAATGCACATTCAGAAACCTATAATATCTATATAACAGCCATAATACTATCAATTACACATATCGATAAAATACAACGATACTCGTTTAAAAATGTATTTAACTCGATCATCGCATTCTATCGACGGGCACACGTATACATTTTTTATAATATGAATCGATAACTGCAGTGATCGACATATTATTATATCGTATAATATGGAGCACACCAATTAACTCGGTGTTTATGGTACAGGTGATCCAACGACAGATTTAGTAATGTCAGCTTGTAAATAGCCATGTGGCCAACGTCATTCGATTTCCCACGGACACACGCGACAACCCATGTACGGTGTATATATACCACGTCCCGTGGGAACACGAGTCTTTTTTTAAAAGCCTCATTTTGGGGATATATCTGATTTACATGGCTAAGACAGGAACAATTTATATTTCTGAAATTACTCTATCAACCCGATGTGTAGGTATAATATAACGTCTTATGTGGCAGGCACGAAAACAATATCCGCACTTTACGACTTGTTTACAACAGTTATGACGATTTTTACCACAACACTCCCGTCCCTTTATCAATACATATAACCGATAAGTGTTTTTTTTTTTTTTTTTTTTTTTTTAATAAAAATTTATTCAAACTGTTATATTATGTTTGTATACTAACAAAAGATCGTACTAACCGAACTAATAATAATAAACTATATACCTAATAAATGTAAAATAATTTTATGATTCCCACCATATATATTTGTATATAGTTTAATTATAAGTAAATAGGTACTCAATACAAATAAAAAATTATTTAGAACTTTTGATAACATTGTCAAAAATAATAGAGTATCGTATTATTATATTGTCATATAATAGTAAAATAATTATCTTGATTATTTCCCATTACCTATTTAAAATTAGTTTTGATTCTTCGCGAATATATTTTAATATGATTGATCTTACAAAATTATTTTTTCATAATACTAAATAAAGTAGAGTATGGACTTAAATGTTCTAAAAATAAGATTAAATGCCTTCAAAAAATTCCACAATATTAAAAAATGCAATAAAAAAATCCTAAACATTTTTAAAATATATTTAAATTCGACAAAAAACTATTCTGAGCAGTTTTGTATATTATTTTTCAAAAATGATCTAAAACTAGTTTTACATTAATTATTTGCCATCATCGCGTATTTATACCATATTGTACATAAAGTTATCAAGGTTATATACGATTATATTATATACCTCTGTATTATCAATATTGTGGATATTATTGAATATTATCGAAACTTTGAGAATTACATAGGTAGGTATAGGTACTAAAAATGACTAATTCACGAAATTAGATAAATATTTTTAATTTTTTAATATATATTTTTAAAACTTTTTATTCTACGCTAAATTGCATATATTATATTTATTTATTCATAAAAACTCTCTAAAAATATCAAAGAATGCTTTAAAAACATAAAATGTTTAAAAAGAAATGCAAAATAAAAGTTTCATTTTTAAATACAATGAATGTATGAATCTAATTTTGTACTAGGAAAGTATTGCCCTTAAAATCCGCGCTTTACTATAATATAAGCAATACAATAGTAATAGTTTCAAAATTCAATAGAATGTTTTTTCATATTAAGTAAACCAATTTTATTATATTTCGAGTATTCAAACTAAAGAAAAAATATGTATCCTAATTATAAAACTATATAGGATTAATGATTTTTAATGATTGAAAAATATTTTCTAGGGTAAAACCAGAGGTAAAACTCTGCCAAACACCAATATTTTGAATAATTTTGCATATCACATAGCACTACCTAGTTATAATATTATGGCCACAAGCGTATAAACTGGTTGGAAAAGGAGTGGCTGTCCCTTATTAATCTAAAGGGGCATATGACCCTTTGATATTTTGTAAATTAATTTTTTAAATTATATTATCTATTTTATTTATATTTGTAGAAATTATTTAATCTTAAGCCTATTAAGATTTGTTCAAAGTATATAATTCGAAAAATAATTTTGAGCAAAGTTCAGTATAGTATTACTTTCTGATTTATAATTATTATTCATTATTGTCGGTGGTTTTCCTTTACACTACAAAAAACTAATTATTTTTATAAATTACCCAAAATTGGTCAAAAAATTATAAAAATAAATATATATTATAAAAAAAATAATATATAGGTATATATAATAATGTAACTAAAACTAATATAGGCGGTATATGTTATAAAAAAAATTATGTGCCGTGAGTATTCATTAAAATATATAAGTATCAAGTAATTTCAACCGTAAGGCCCCTTTCACACTATACCGGTTTTTCTGACGTTCGAAATCAACGAATCGGATGAATAAAATGGACGATATTGAAATTCATTATTTTATATCAGCAACAATTACACACAATCAGTTTTGTAAACGGACATAAAAATAAACGGACCGGTAGGTACCGTCGGACTCAACGGATACTTTCGACATTTGTCCGTGAAATTAACGTTTTATTCATCATTCCGATGTATAGTGGCTTAATAATATATATAGTACAAATAGTCATCATCAGGTTACAAACAAATAATAATATATAAAATAATAATAATAATCATATTCGTGATGATGAATTACGGTTGAAATAATAGTTCTTACTTATAATCTTTTTTTGAATATTTTCGTCACATATTATTTTTATATATTATTCATTTTTATAATATATATCAATTTTACTTACATTATATATTGTTATTTTTTATAATATATATTTATTTTATTTTTATATAAGTATTGAATTTTTTTTTAATTAATTTATATTTTACTTTTTTATTTTAAATATATTTCAAAAAATTATTTTGCATTATTATTATGCAGTAATATATTTTTAATTATTTTATCCAATTTAAAACAATTTTCACTTTCGATTCAAAATTATACGCCAAAACTTCTACCGAAGTGTAGTTTTCAAAAAAAATAAATAATAAATGATAAACACCATTGTAAAACTATTAAAACTAAAAGATTCCTACCTCCACTTTGAATCTATAAATTGACAAATGTTTTTTGTTTTTCTTATAAGTTAAAAAATGAATTTATTTTTATTGGTTTTTTTTATATAAAATGTTTACACTTTTTTAAGTAGATTTTTTTGTATATCTACCTACCCGATTTAAAAGTTGTTTATTCATATTTTTGATATATATTTGGTATTTCTGGTCAGAATTTTGTGGGAACGAAGGTGAGTTTTGAAAAATTACTCTTGACCGTTCAAACATCTTGATTATTAAAAAATCATAAGTTTCATTTATGGCTCGTGCTATTGGATTCTACAATATAAGGGAGTAGCATATCGAGAGTGCATGTACGGGGCATATTGCAATTTCTAATAACTTTAAATCACTTGCAAAGATTTTTCAACCCCTATGAGTGAAAAATAATAAATATGGGTTCTCAATTGATTTTCAAAAATACCAACCTTTAAAATCCTATACTTACCTAATAGATCGTTTAAAAAAATATTCGTATATAATACTTCTATATATATATATATCGTTTTATAACTTATTCTGTACTATATAACTCTCATATATTACATTTTTCTCTATTTTGAATATTTATAACATTATAAACAAAGATCATATTTGCAAATAGTTGTACATACATAAAATTAATACATTAAATTTTCATCAATTATTTATTTCAGTACCTATAATAATTTTTCTGCGAATAACTTCAAACTCTCAAAAATTAAATCATAAACGACTACGATAAATTAAAAACAAAAGTAATAGATGTCCGTCAAGTTGGCACCGGCACATTATGCTAGAACCTTAAAAATATTATTAAAAAATTGCTAGGAATTTGCTAGATTTTGCTAGGCTATTTTTAGATTTTGCTATATTCTCAATTCCGTGTAAA
>JAIPRL010013191.1:0-10900 GCA_025469235.1 Pemphigus obesinymphae
TTTACGTCTATTTCCACTTAAACAACCACTAAATACACAGAGTGGCATATTTATTCGAATTAAAGATTAATTAACAAATTATAAAATATGCTTAAAAGTAAATTTGTTTTCAAAAAAACAAAAAAGGTGGCAATAAAATAAAAATAACGAAAATCATGATAATCGTAGATACTGATATGATGATAAGCGGAGAAAAGCGTCCACCATGATTGCGCGATTTGAACCAAAACATGTAAGTTGCTGTCATTACCTGTTTATTTTATCATGAGATTATACTAAAATATAATTTAAAAATTTTAAATATAAACAAACGTATAAAATAAGATATTTAATTTATAATATTTTGTAGTTTCATTTTTTAGTCGGTATAGGTATTTTATATAGGTACTAAATTCTTATACACGAACCATGTGATTCGTATACATATTATATAATACTTATACTACATATTACATTATTACAGTACCATAGCTATGATTTTATTTTTTTTGGGGGGGGGGGAGGCTACTAATTTTTTTGTTTATATATAATATATTTAAAATAAATGTACCCATTTAACGGGCGTAATAATAGTCTTCATAAAGTAATATCATATATGATACGTATTATTATAGTAGGTATACCTAGACTATGCCTTGGATCATATATTGATATATCATTATACATCATCATCACTTATATACAAGTGTAACTATAAAACACGTAGAGCCCTCCTCCCCTTACTATACGGATGGGTGGCATTGAGATTTTTTACGATTATATTTAACGAATTTATCAATATTAAATATGCAATTTTATTTTTCCCTATTTTATTGGTGGTTATTTGTTGGTTGAGGACCTTGAATATTATATTATATTATACAAACTAGTGTATTTATGATCATTAATAACAGCTATAGTCAATGAATCTGTACAGGGACTTATTATAATGCTGTTTTACTAATAAATTATTATTAATTTTATATCATCTGAGGAATTTTCGTGTAGGTATGATATTATTAGGGTTCAGATTTTAATACTCTAAATATATCAAAAAATGCATTTATGACTTAAAAACTCCAAAAAATGTCCTAAAAAAATTTAAAATCACCGAAACAATGTTATCGTACAATGAGAAAATAAATTTATAAATATTGTATGTAATCGGCTAACGTCAAGTGTGACACTAAGATAAATTTGAGAATCTTTTTATTTAAAAACTAGATAACATAATGTCCCCAAAAAAGTTCATTGTTAGAATATTATATTTCTTGATTTTTATGCAATTTTATGCATATTTATATTTTGTAACAGAATATTAATATTTTTATTTTATTATCTATGTATTATATATTAAAAACATATTTTCATTAAAAATAAATAAAATATAATATATTTTTATAGTTGTTATCAACTATTATTAACAACAACGGCACGGTGCATATTTAATCATCTTTATTGTGACAATACACCAAGGGCGGATTAAGCAATCTGCCGCCCCTTCATTTTCATATTTTTTTTTTAACCAGTAAAATGCATTATTTAGCAAAATGTATTATTAATTAAATTATTATTTTAAAATATATATAACAGTTAGACATCAAAACATAAATATGAATACATTATAAAAAAAAGCTTTTTTCGGCTTTTAAGGTTTGCAAATTCGTCAATTATGTCTTGGAAATCGATTGTCGACACTAATTCTGCTTCGATGCACAGTAAGGCCAAAGAGTTAAACCAATTCTCGCCAATAGAAGATCTTAAAAACGTTTTTATCTTTTAAGACACGAAAATGATCTCTCCGCCAAACAGTTGGTAACCGCCATACAGGAATATATTCTTAAAGCAATGCTAATATTCGGAAATAGTTCTTCTAATTTCTGGTTTCAAAAAATGTAAATAAACTTTGATCCGGTAGTTTTTCTCAATAGTATTTCGAATATACATTTTGAAATGTGTGCATTTTTGTGAAAATGTTTTTTCATCAATGTGTATTTCATAAAATTTATGAAGTTTTTTGGCCCCACGTACATCATCGGTACCAATTAACTTATGTTGTCTATGTTAATCAAAACATTGACTTTTTTATAAATTGATGTACCTATACCCAGAATGTTTTATTCCCCGTTGCTATCTGATTTTATCCAATATAACAAAATAAACGATTTTTAATTTTTCTTTACCGCCCAAAATGACTTTATTTGCTCTAGATTTTCCTTGATCTAGTTCGTCACACACAATAGTGGTCACACAGGATGACGTTTCTGGTCCCATTCGTATTATTCTTGTTTCATTTTTTTCGCTTCATCTATGAATTGTTGAAACATTTCATAAGTTCTTATTTTACTCACATAACCAATTAAAGATTTGTATAGATTAACAAGATCATCTAAATTAGCTGACGCTGATTGCAACATTTTATTTGTTTTATTAAATCGTTCTAACATTGACGTCCAAAATACGGTCATGAAGACAGATTTGAATTTACTTAAGTCAATTAAAAATTCAATTAAATTTTACCCGATGAGTGAAGTGCTTCTACCGTCTTAATTTTTAGACCATAAATAAAAATAAATATATACTTAATAAATACTAATACTATAATAATTTATTAATAAATAAATATATTGATGTACGGAGCCGATAAGTCTTATATAAGACAGGTATATAGGTACCTTTTTTCAAAACCAGAAATTTCGACGGAGTCGATAAAATCTCATAAGCTCGATGACCTACACAGGGAGCTATAATTTAGGTTTTTTGGCTTCATATTTTATCATTTGTTCTGTGGTATTACAAATGTATACCATAGTTATTATGATAAATATAATTGTGTCATAAAATGTTGGTAGACCAGCGAGTGCTGAGGAATGTAAACAATAATACACAAATATGATAATTGATAGTTAATATATCATACAATTTTCTAGTATGTTGAGAAAAATATTGCAATGTGTTTCATCACTGTTTAAATCTAAATTGTCTTTTATAAGTCACTATTATAATATGCGAATGATTATTTGAAAATCTTGCTAATGTCCCGAACTAGTGATGTACATTATCATGAACATTTTTATTGTTTGAAAAATATATTATTGAACATTTTCATGAAGATTCATAAATTTATAAAATAAATGGTTAAGTAAATATATTACGTTTCACCTATATTTTTATATTAAAAACTATATATAGATACTATCAATTTTAAACAGCTATAGTCATAGTGACGGATCGTGAGATTCACAGTAGGTGCAGGGGCACAAATATTTTACATTTTTCCTACTACCCCAACATCATAACTTATCACCCCTAATTCCTATTTTTAATTTCTCAAATTTACCTTAATTCGTTGGTTATATAATATATATATCAAATAAGAAATACTTTTAATATACCTATGCTAAATGCTTATACCTATCCCATACAAACAATTAATAAAAACAAAATATTATAATCTTTAAACGTCTTTTATTTCCTATAAACAATACCTAAATAAAAATAAAATATAGTCTTGAAAATGTACAAATTTAAATATATAAATTTATTATGTTTAGGTACACTTAACACTATAATACAAACTTATTAATTATTATTAATTTATTGCATTTAATCAATTACGAAAAATACACGTCCGAAAAGATGAATTTTAAGTAGATATCAAATCGATATTAATATATAATATAGGTACAGGGCCGAGGAGAAAAAATCGGGGCCCGAGAGTAGTTAACTACGGGTCTTCCTTTACCCCATATTTTACATGCATGTTCGATATTCATAATTAAAAATTAAAACATAACATTATTTAATATCATATTTTTATTTATTTGTAAAAATTTGAAATGTCTTATTCATTATATTGATTATTTAAAAATGTACTTTTCTAGCTTTAGTTGAAGTGAATGCTTTGATATGCTTCTCGAAATTGTCTGGCCAATTCCGATTCTAAGCACAGTTAGCTGTGAGCTAGCCCTGAAACTATAGTTAGTGTCGAACAGGATCAATTGAAGTTTTTTATTCTTGCTAAAACACTAAATGAACGCTCATCACTGGCAACAGAAACTGATAGGGTGCAGAATATACGTAGAACAGTGGCGACTTTAGAGGGGCCCAAGGGCCATGCTTCCTCCCCAAAGTCCTAATAAAATTTTTTTAAATAAATAATAAAATTTTAAAAAAAATTATAAAAAAATAAAATTTAATAAAAAAGATCATCAACTAAATTTTAGCCCCCCCCCTAAAAAAAAAAAAAAAAATTAAATTAAATGTTAAAGCCGCCACTAACGTAGAGCGATGCAAACGTTTGGGAAACGCCTTCCTAATATTTTCACATTGATGGCATTTAATAAATTGAATGGAGACAGACTATATTTAAAATTGACTTCATATAATATATTATATTTTTCAACTTATATAACTTCATTTTACAATTGTTGAGACACATTAGCAGTATATTTTGTTGTAAAATTGTCTGCAGCAGTTTGAATTTCTTATACACTCATATCATAGAATATCCCAAGAATAAAAATGTTTTACTCAAGTTGTTAATGGCGGTAATAGCCAGCTGTATTTATTTCCACCAATGATTGAATTAATTATAACAAAAAAGGTGTTATTTGAAATAAATTTCTTCACCAGTGCAGTTTTCGTCCGAAATTCCATGAGACACGTTTTCTGACTGATGGTTACATCGACGAGGTCAAAACTCCAAAACTATTCACAACAAATTTGCATTCATTCAAAATGTCACTGCATCGGTTGCGTAAAAGCTGCAAGTCAGAGAATAAACTTATTATTTTAATATATTATATATATGATATTATTAAAGGTTGCCGCAGCATGTTTTGGAAAATATACAATTATTACACAAAATATTCAACTCATTACTGGAATTATTAAAAACCTGCATGGACACTGTCGCGCGTTTTAACGTATATATAAATATAGGTACCCATAATAATATATAGGTATTATATTATATTTAAGACACTCAGCGTACGATACGTGATGTAAGATAATGGTCTTTTTACAAAATAATGTTTGTTCAAGAATCCAAATAATAAAATTTTACACTAGGGTTTTACGAGATTTGTTTTGCTCACGAGGCCTGGATTTTTTTTTTAAAAAAATGCCATAAAATCATTATTTTTATAAGGGGGGTTTTCGGTTCACATATCCGAACTTTCATGAAAATCTCGGGTCTGGGGTGAATCACCTCCAATCCCCCTCTCGTCGTGCCCAAGACAAAATAGATTGTTATGCTATTTTGTTATGGTCGGGCCTGAATTATTATAATATAATAAGTATAATTATAATATATACTGATAAAATATTGTTTATTGTGTAATGTGTATTATTACTGACAACAACGACAATGATAAGATCAGACGGAAATAAAAATAACTCGGGCATAATTCGTTTGTGCCCCGCAACACCGTGTAATTCATGCCGACAAGTGGGGACAATTATTGAATTTTATACGGTTGATTGGGGCACAACGACAGCGAAGTCGCACGGTGCCCCTAGGGGTAGTCTATTGTCATATTATTACATGAATATTAATGGTCGTATTATACGATGGATCGCTTGAAACTTCGCGTTTTTTTCGGTACCTACCTAATTGTCAGTTATATTGACTATATTATTGACGAAATATTATATATTTTATTTAATTTAAGTTTTTGATAAATAATTTTCTTTTATTCAATATTTTGGATGGGGCACGTGCACAAGCTGCCACTGGCCTAAGAGTATAAAAATTATATTCTTTTATAATAATATATAATATTTATTTTAATAAAGAATACAAATAAAAGTTATCTAATTTGTATTAAAAATATTTTAATTTTCTACTTTTATATGATTTTATTTTACTTTTATATATTACACTTTCCAACATTTATTGATATTAGTAAATTAAGTGTATTACCTTAGTATTTTACCTTTATAGTTTATATGGTTTATAAAATTGTAGACAAACTATATTTTACTAGTTATGAGTTATTCACTATATTTATTTATTTTTTAAATTCATACGGACAATATGTTCAATTTACAATATAGTAATATATAATAAATAAATAATAATATAATAGGGATGTTTATTTTTATTGGATTTTGTTTGTAAATTAAACACAAATATTACTTCTAAAATTGTCCAACTAAATATTCTGTGAGTTATTTATTTTAGTGGCGTACATAGTTATACGTTTTAATTTTTAATTTTTTTTTTTTCTTGTAATAGAAATTGTTAAACTATTTGTCCATATTACAGCGGGTATTATAAAGCTATTTATAATACCTGACAATTTGTTTATATACATGACTTGTTTTTGCACATATTTTGCTAAGGATGGAGAATTTTCTATTTTATTCAGAACATTTAAAAAGTAATTTTCTATTATAATCTGGTTGTTTGACAGAATCCATTCAGTTCAGATATTCTGTGAACATGAAAATATATATTATTAGATATAAAATTATATAAATAAAACATAAATCAAATTAAATAATAACTTACCATAGACGTATTGACTGTCTTTAATTAATTATCTTATATTTATCATGATTTATTATATATTTACACTGCGTGTACATATATTTATGATTATAATATGTTACTAATATTACTATGATTAATATAACCACGTGAACTGATGACGAAAATTAATTAAACTTTTTGATCAAGTGGAAAATAATACACTTCAATAAATTCTACTCTAGTAAGATAGGAACCTATTTGTTTCAATGACAAGTTTTAAAAAATCTGCCTTAAATGATTATAGTACCTATTTATTATATTATAAAAGGTTGGCCATTGGCATAATGAGCTTAACAAACAGCTCGTTATAATGTAATAATTTGTACAATGTTTTAAGCGCATGTAGTATACTATACATACTGAATAACTACTAGAAGTTGCTTTATTTATTTATTCATTATTAAAAAAGTAAAAATTACTAAAATACATGTTAAAATTTTATTTTTTAATTCTTAATATATATTTCTGATTTGTGTTTTAATTGTTTTAATAATGATATTTTTTAAACTAATAAATAAATAAATTAAATGGTTCATTAAAATGTACTAGGCAAATTATTAATCACACAAGTTTTAAAATAGTTATAGGTATGTATAATTTTGTAATATTTATGATTCATAAATATAAAAGGAAATATTAAATTTATAAAATAGTTAGTAGTTAGGTGTACATAAATATAGGCTTAATTTGAAAGTGATAAGTATTCATAAAAATAATGAAACCTAGTCAAGAATTAAAAAATAATTTTACTTATGTCGTATACACTATACTGTATAGTAAAAAACATTAAAAAAATGATTTAATTAATATATAGTGTTTATATTTCAAGCCTTTGTATGCTTCTATAAGTTGTATTATATTTTCAGGTTATCGAAATTAAAATTGGAAATTTTATAAATTCTGAAAATCATAAATAATCTACAAAAATGTTTTTATATATTAATGTTTGCATAACTTCATCACTGTTTTTCACTTTTCTTAGAATCTGAAATTTGACTAGCGAGAAATGTTTGATATTATACCTAAAATTTTTTCCAAATATGTAAATAAATACATTATTTAAATAAACATTGCATTTTATTGATAACTTATTTTAAATATTCGAGAGATTATAAAGATTATGAGCTGAGCCCCTTCCTAAGTTTAGTAAATTATACTAGTTGGTTTATTCTTCACAAAATTATAAGAATTTATTATATCAATAGTAGAGGGTAAGACTTTATGGAAATAAGGTCAATAATATGAAGTGTAGTCGGCAATTAGTTGGCAAATATTAGGTAGTAGTTCAATTTACAAATTATTGAAAAAAGTGTAAAAGTGTATGCAGTGGTGTATTGGTAAAAAAATTCATGAGTATACGCCATGTTAAAAAAAATTATTCTTGCTTCGTTTGAAAATCATTCAGCCCTATATGTTTCAAACTTACCACTTTTAACTTTCAAACTTTTTTACTACATTTTTACATTCTAAGCGGAACGAAGAGGTTATTCATTTTACAATTATGTTATTTCTCTTTGAGCATCTATTGAATAGAAGGAATCAAGTAAGCGTTTTGGAGCAAAGAGATTATTTGATGACATTTTCATTATAGTTGGTACTTTAAATAGGTAATTTTTTATTTTTTCCAATAGTTTTCTTAAGTATAAGGGAAACTTACCGAAAATTGTTATAAATTGGAAAGTTAAAATGCCAGAAATTCGTAATTTACAATAATTATTTACTTTAGCACTATATAGCTATACAACATAGTTATAAGCAATATTAATTTATATTTATAATGTAGGTATATACTTAATGAATACGAGTTATAATAATAATAATATATTAATATTATTAATTACTGTATACAATGTTTTTTTTTTTTTGTATATTAAGTAATTATTTAATTATATATTACTCTCAAAAGTAAAAATAGAAAACAGAGTATACGTTATGTAATGGCCGTATACACTATATCACTTAATTTTTTTGTAAGTAGGGTAACAGTTGAAGGGTCGACGTTTATGTTTACAGGAAAAGAATTTGAATATTCAGTTGGGTTAATGTTTTAAATAAAAAATTTCTGCTAACAAATACAGAAAATTATATATTAGATTCAAGTATAGAAAATATTAATTTAGACTTTATTGTAAAAAAAAAAAATGTTTGCTCAAAATATATGTTTGGTGATGTAGAAAATGCATCAGAAACATCTGTGGTACAAGGTTCAAGTGTAGACAATTTAAATAACGTAGAAGTTGATTGTGAAAATACTTTTCTGCATTTCTTTTTTCTAAAATAAGTGTTTCTTTTGCTTTTTTTTTATCTTCTTTTTCTTCTTACATCTTCATCCGTTTGCTTAAAGTTATAGCTAAGGAACAGGTATAACTATTTTTTTTTTTTTTTTAATCGCTATTGTTTTATTTTAACCATTTAAAATGTTTATCCCAAATTTGTTGTGTTAAGATCTTAGTTTGAATGTTTGGATCAGTTTCTTTATTTATTTTTACTTCAGATGGTTCTATTATATTTTCTACTAAGCTAGAAATATTTTCAGAAGTATTTTCACCGTCGACTTTATCTACATTATTTAAATCTTCTACAGTTAAACATTGTGATACAGAAACTTCTGTTAAATCTTCTATACTTATTATATTTTTAACTTATAGTAACTGATATTTGTAAAAAGAAGATTATGGCCCGTAAGCCACACTGTTTTATATTTCCTGATATAATAATTATTCATAGTAATGACTATGATTTAAGATATAGAGGTTACTCAACGAATATTTATTTTTGATGCACGAAGTGTATCACTGATTAATTCATGTGAGAAATACACCTAGCGCCCAAGCGGCCATTAATGTAGTTAAATATTTTATTTCATGACAACATTTTTTTATCTATAGTAATTTCACATTAGATAATAGATACCTACCGCGATTTGAGATAAAAAAAATTATGTAGACACAATATTTTATTATTATTTAACGAGATGTGTATAATCTATATAGTTACTCATAATTCGTATTATAATATTTACATTTTAACCAATGGTAGTATGGTTGTTATACAGAATAAATCATGTATTATAATAAATAGTTTGTTAAAAAATACAAACCTCAACACAAATACCAGAAATATCAACTCGGAAAATTAATGGTAGGTATGTCTCTTTCTTTTAACCTCGGTTTTTACAAATAAATCTAAAATTAAAAATAAATATTCCCAAACTTTTAGTTAGATAAGTACCTATTTTCTTGATTTAATAAAGTATTTTTATATTTTGAAAGTTATCAAAGTTAAAATAGATACACGTTTTATTATTGAATAAAAGTCAAAAAGAGCACACAGTAGGTAAGTAATTTCCTTCTAATTCTAAATCAATTAATAGGAAATTCATTTGTTTATGAGAAATATCAATTTAGAAATATTTTTAGTTTTAATAAGATATATAAACTGATCACAGGACACAATTATCAAGTATGGAAATACAAGTCAATTTCGTATATATATTTGAATAATTAATAAATTATAATAATATGTAATGATATTTGGCGCCAAGATATTCGTGGATATAGTTCAGACTATACTCCGCTAGTAGCTCTGTATGTATTTCTCAGTGTGTCGGTCAGCTGTTTTTCATGGAGTTGTTTTATGTATCAACTGTCCAATTATTTCGCATAAGACGTTGAGTAACCTCTTTTTCTTAAATCGTGGTAATGATAAATGTTCAACGTTCAGTCTTGTGGTTCCATGAAAAAAAAAAAAAAAAAAATAGGTAAATTTTAAATAAAAACCATTTAATTCATATCAAATCCCAAAGATGTATTTAATTTTGTGAAAATATTTTAATGTTTACGCGGATAAGACCATAACGCGATAGAGCGGATGAGTGATGATATGAGCGGGTGTCCATGGACAAGGCGTCCCGAGAGAAAAAACAGTGTGGCGCAAAATACAATAAGCATGAAAACATGTGTGATAACTTTTGGTGGGAGCACAGATTATATGAAAATAATTCATATAATCTGTGATTGTAATACAAAAATTTCAAAACATCGATAAAACATTGATGTTTTCTTCGATGTATCAAAGACTAAACATCGATGTTATAATATCGATGTATCGAACATAAACATCGATGTTTTTTGCCCACCTCTTTATCAATTGATGTATGTCTTTTATTTAAAGCAGGGAGTCAAAACGGGTTTGAACCCGGGGTGAAAACCCGTGCAACCCGCAAAATATTAAAACCGTGTTAAACTCGAAACCCATAACCCGGAAAAAGTGAAACCCGTTTTTTAAACCCGTACCCGGAACCCGGAAAAAAATTAAACCGTTTTTTGACCACGTATTCCTAACCCGGCAAAATGAAAACCGTGTTAAACCCGAAACCCGGCA
>JAIPRL010013192.1:0-10900 GCA_025469235.1 Pemphigus obesinymphae
ATATGAGGAAGGTGGAAGTAAGTGAAGAAGATGCGGGAGATAGAGTTAAGTGGAAGTGTAGGACCAGGGTGGCCGACCCCAAATAGTTGGGAGAGAAGGCGAAGGAGAAGAAGAAGAAGAAGAAGAAGTAAAGTGCAATCATTCGCTCAAAATTAAATAGCCTGATACACTGATTGAAATCAGTAATTGTACACTAAGAAAATTTAAAAAATGAAAATTGGGTTCGATTGCAATCATTATTGCATTTTATTGAATTTTGTTATCCATGTAGTATATTAGAATTTTTAAACTATTATAACTGGAAATAGAGTGCAATGACTGAAAAAAATTTAAATAATGCCCTACAAATGAATATATTTTATATTCCGAAAGATTCAAAATATTTTTTCGTTTTATGATGATATTTATTTGTTTCATATTTTTCCGTGAGAAATTTATCAACCAGAGAAGACATGATATCATGATCTAATTTTTTTACATGTACCCATTTTTTTTTTTGCACACAATTTTATCAGAATGTATTTAAAGAGGTAATTAGTCGATTTTTTTTTTAAAAAAACCCCCCGAAAAAATGATCGAAAATGACAAAAAAATTAAAAAAATGAATAATGGTTATTTCCTCATAAATCCGAAAATATTGGTTCTAAATACTTGATAATTTCACCCGATCATACCTATTTATTTTAGTCAAGCTTGAAAAAAAGGATTTTAATAATAATTACAATTTTAAGTATATTTTTAAATTTACTTTTATCATTTATTAACTAACTAAGGAATAATCAACTTTAAAATTTAAAGACAATTTATTAATTAAAACCTAAAAGTACCTATACCAAATTAATGTTTTAATATTATATTTTATAACTCTCATGACTTATGCTGTAGACGATTTTTATGTAGTATTTCTGTCAAAGACTGTTAACCTTTTCATTAGGTATACTTATGCTAAATATTCCAAAAAACAAAAATCACTATTTACTGTACAATCTTCTTTATAGTATACTGTTAGAAAATTAGAAAAAAATATATAATAGAAAAAAATGTATTATTGTTGAAAAAGTTATTTTGTCACTCGTTTTTATTCATGCTTAATAATCACATTTTTTCCATGTGATGTAAAATATTTTTCAAACATATTCTAAAAATACCAAAATTAAGTTCATTTAATACTAAAAATTTAGAAAATTTCAAAATTCATATGAAATATTTTGAATAAGTACTAGGTATTTATCAAAATAGTGCACGGACTGCATAACCTCCTTTAACAACAGTTTAATAACAGTCCTTTGTCTGTTAACTAGTCGATTTTGCCCCTATAGATAGTAAAATATATATAAAAAAAAATATAAATGATTGGTTTTTAATATTTTTTGGACCTCCCCCCCAGAAAAAAGTTGAAAATACGATACTGGCTCTGTTTATACAACTAAAAAGTCCGTATTCTATAATAATAATTTTCACGAAAACGATTATTTTATAACGCATTTTATATACAAGGACTTCTGCACAAACATGGTAAGAAATATGTTTAATATATAAAAAATATAAATGATAACATTTATTTATTTTTTTGTTATTATTATTATATTGGTAATTATTATAAATTTATAGATATCAACAAATTTAATATTTGGAAATCATATCTTTATTATGAAGTATACACTAAATAACGTTTCGTGAATGTCATATTCGTCAGAATTGATAATAGAGATGATATTTTGGGGCTCAAGTTCGTAAAAGTACTCTCTGTACTGATTTAATATTGTATAATATGCCTACATATCGTATTTACACCCCCTAACTCATTGATGATTACACCACTTACAGTATAATATATCAATTATTGTTAAAACCCTAGAGATCCTTGCTATCCGCTCAAAATCCAAAATGTGTTCTCGTTTTACCGTGTACATATCGCGTCAGTTCGATGACGTATCTTTACACACAACACACATTATATATTATTTATGTGAGATTTACAGGAATTGGCGTAACCATCGTGTTAATTAATAACAAACTAGCTGGTGTTTTATTCTATTATTATTATAATAATTATTCGTGGGTTCGGTCTGGCATTAAAAAAAAAAAAAACGAAATTATGACGCGTATAGGCTGGCTGCCAAGTGTACTAATGTAATATTAATGAAACACGTGTTATTTTTCCAAATTATATTATATATATATATATATATACATATATATATATTCTTCAACTGTCCCGTCCGTGAGCTTTATTATTAATTCACTTATAGAAATCGTCATATTATCGTCAACCCGAAAGTCATAAGCGATATACATCAGAACTGGGACCGGCCAAAAATACGATCCGTCCGAACGATTTCTTATCGTCTACGGTTGGGGTACTTTTAATTCCTCTGCCGCTTTCTGTAACTCATCGAAAATCGATTGAAAATATCAAATTACAAATAAACACCCGAATACTTGCCAAAAGTCAATCGTTCATTTTTTTATAGACAATTCGTAGGGTTCACCGTGTAAATAACCTGCTACAGATTTAACCCTATAATAATTTTCTGAAATTTTTCAAGAGTCAATAAACGAAATTGTGCATTAAAAATTATCTTTTAAACCTCATAATATCTGAAGATTATATGAGTGCGTATAAATTATTTTGTACATTCTTTGACATTTCCAATACAACTATAATTTTTTATTTATTTTTTTACGCACTTTTTAAAAACTAAAGATATTTGTCTGACTTTGAAGATTATTAAGATTATAGGCAGTATTAATTTACACCGGTGGGTATATTATGCTGAAAACTCTGTTTAGTTTTGTTTTTAAAAATGTAATATTAAATTTAAGGCCACGTACACATTGGCAGGCGTTAACCCAAACACATACATTTTAATAAGTGTTTGAATTTTTTTAGTCAACGCTCACCACTGGTTATTTTGGTTAACGTAATATATACGATGTCCTCTTACGTTGCTATTTTATTTCCTATACGTGAAAAAACGTCATAACCTGGTATATTTCAACCATGACCTATACGAAATTTTTTTCAAATTTTGCTATTAAAAATCTTTTATCATTAGCCTTCCAAAATTTTCCGCTAAGAACAAATGCATCTGTTTTCTCTACAGTTTAACAACAGATATTATATACTCTGAAAACACCTTCTAATTATATTAGTTCAGTTTTCGAACAAAAAATCGATACTCTTTCGATCCTGCAGCAGTGTTTGTAAATATGTTAGGACATACATGTACTATGCAATACACGTGTATGTTTCGTACAACGTTTTAAATAATAAATTCTAGTTTTAAGTATTCCTTCGGTAAAATTATTGTTTACTTACGCAGATAGTAATAATTATCGGTTACAGTGTATGACCAATTTAGGGGATGGCGGTACAGGTCACGATATCAAAGAGTCGTCCAAACGACTGGTAATTAATAAAAATCAATAGATATATTATGTACATTAATTTCAATCGTACAGCCTTATTTTATATTTTTCGCGTTTGACGTTTTCTATAGGCGTACTCAATAATATCGTATATATAATGCTTAGGTATATTATATTATTTTAGGTTATTTTTTTACTAAAATAAATATTTAAAATAACCTTTATTTATTGTTCAAACACATCTTTTTTTTATATAAAAATAATCAAAAAAATGGTTTTTGTTTTATAATTATTTTGAAACATTTACCCAGATACAGTCGATACAATCGTGTTGTATTCCATCGTCCGTTAGACTCTACGCCGGTTTCTCGAACAGGAACGTATAGAGTGTATAAGTGTATAATATATATATAGTTTATAGTTTTTGTGTAAATGAAAAGTACCAAAAATGAACTAAAAATATCCGTTTGACAAAATTGCTTTATGTTATATTTATTATAAATACTATAATGTATATAATATTTAATAATAATATATAGTATTCATAATAAATGTAACAAAAAGCGATTTTGTCAAATGGATATTTTTAGTTTATTTGTTTATATATTTTTACTACGTGTTTTTACATATTATTTTATTAGATATTATAATAATTTATCGGAATTTTGAATAAAAAACCACAAGGATATTTTACATTTTTTGATATCAAAACATGATTTTGATAAAATTGGAGATACATGTTGTTAACGTGAACATAACAAAATATTCAGTGTTGGTGGTTTCCGTGTTTATTATTGTTGATGGATGACAATTATGTAAGATGGCAATTGTATCAATATGAAAATGTAAGTGGGAAGAAGTTTGCGAGCGTAATGTGCGTTTTTTTTTCAGTTATTTGGGCCGGTCATAACTTCCTTTCCCTCCCCCCCCTTGAACATCATGAATAACCACCACTGCATTTTGGTCAATTTTCGTATTTTTGTCCGAGAGTTTTACTTTGCATACACGAGAAAACTACTGGAAAAATTTATAAAACAACAATATAAATCAATGCTGGGCATTAACGAGTTTATACGTTTAAAGTTAATTTTAACTTTTAACTTAACCTTTTATATTTGATTTTTGTTAACTTACCTTATTAACTTAACGTATATTTGGTTATAATAACTTTTAAATAACGAGATACTTTTAATTAAAACTCTGTTAAGTTAATTTTGAAATATTTGATACATTTTGGTTTCATATTGTGTGCATTGTCAAAATGGTTGAATAAAAATATAGTTGTTTTTATCGTTTCTAATAATTATTAAATTATAGTAATTATTTATTTCCCAAAAATATAAATAAAAAAAGAATACTAATATATTACCTATATAATTATATAATTATAAATTGATGGATATATTAGATTTCCCATCAATAAACAATATTTAGGTAGGTACTAATTTACAACGACCAATTTCTATTTGTTAAAATTTTGAAGTAAAAAGTAGGTATCTACTAATTAAACATTTTACGAACCTATTAGTTGTTAATTTTAATAATAAAATAAATAAATACATTGTTGTATTTTCAATAATATTATGTGATTGATTTCTAAAAATTAAAAAATGGTTAAAGTTAAAAAAGAACAGTATGTCCAAAAAAAAAAAAATAGACACTTAATTATACCTGTATATATCAAATATTATAAGTATTGACTTACTTAAAAAAAAAAAAAAAAATTAAAAATGAACCTAACTTAAGGTAGGCAATAAGTTATTTTTATAACTTACTTATCTTAATCGTTAAAAAAAACTATTAACTTTAAACTTTTATTATTTTTTTCTATTAACTTAAGTTGGCCGGGTTAAAAAAAAAATCACCGACTTGTCCAGCATTGTAAGTAATTCGATCGGATTTTTTTTCCGTTAAAACCACAACTTCAGTACACGACACACTGGAGATTTTCAGTTATAATTAAAATTCCCATACCAATCGCCGGGGCAATAATAATAATAATAATTTACCCACAAGCTGTGTATACGTTTTCAACGATATATTCGAATAAAATGCGTATAATATCATAATATTATTATTATATGGACCTTATTATAATACGTATATTATATATACGGATTATTTTTTTTTCTTTCGACGATGATGGGAGCGACTACTGGTTTTTACGGATCTATGGATTTTTTTTTTTGGAAGATCGTGACCGCTTTGGGCTCTTGGATTGCGTGTCACGCCAGTACATTTAGACACACATATACACACTCATCACACGCGGGTTATCATGAAATAATTATTTGAATAATTCGTTTTATATTAATACAAGAATTCCCTATATATCAGATCACGCTATATAAGTGTACGTTTGTTTAGCGTCTCCGCCGATAGCCGTGACACGTCTTCGTCACGGACAAAATATAATATCGCATATACATGTGTATAATAAATGTGTATAATAATAAATAGTATACTCGGAAAATCTAAAAAAAAAAAAAACAATATACACGTATATTATATTGTTTTTTAATATGTTATTTTGTATGTTTTATATATATATATATATATATATATAATATATATTGGACGTTTTAATCTGCACTAATCACGAGAAAAGGCATCGAATAGTTATAATAATATCTATAGTTAAGCAAAGATGAACGTCAAGTTAATTCGTTTTAGTTATGTGATTATTAACTTCTTAAATTAATTAGTTAATTTAATGTGCTGTGGACTTTCTAATTATATAGTTAAGAAATCCGCGAGTAATAGTATTAACTATATTGTTCATTTTTTTTTTTACTCATAATTAAGTTTAAAAGCAAATTATTTGACGCCGGAAAAGAGATATTTTATTATAAAAATATAATTTTCATTCTAAACATTTAAAATTTAAATTATAAAAAGAATCATTTGATGAACTAAGATATAGGTACTTAAATCAGGTTATAATTTTTAACTGTAACTATAGTTAAGTCAATAATTAATGACTTTTATATCTATTAAAAAAAAAATGTTTTAATTAATTTAACATTAATTAATTAGTTGTATCATTAACTTTATTCATCATTGAAGTTTTCTCGTTAATTTTTTTATTCAGATTTTAATATTTCAATTTTATTATAATTTTAACCATTAATTAATTAATATTTATACCTGGTTTTTTTATAACTAACTATTATAAAAAAAAAAAAAAAAAACGATTTTTATTCTCGTAATGTTATTTTATTATTGACTTTTGCTCATATTTAGCAAAATATAATACAAGACATTAGCGTTACTATCAGAGTTAGAAAATATATCTCGTTGACAGTACAGTACAACAAGTCAGGTTTTCGTAATCCGAAACTATAAAAGGTTGGACAAATTAGAATAAACAAAATTAGCTAAAGTTAAATTAACCCAAAACATTTTTCAGCTAAAAATTTATAGGTATGTATAAAAATTAAAAAAATAAAGTAAAATTTTTTTAACAAAAACATTGATGTTCGTTAATAATGTAGACGGGAGTCATTAAAATGTTATATTAAATCATTTAAATCATAAACATTGGTAAGGTTGAGGCTTCTACAGTATATATTATGGAGTGCAGTATCCTCAGTCATTAAATGTGTGCAGTTAATTCCTTCAAAAAATATTTCATAATATTCACCGATTATATATTTCTCAACAATTTACGATCTAAAAAAATAATTTTTCTAAAACATGACAGGTGACCACGTGGTATGATATGCATCCATCGCCTTGGTTTTAATACGCTTTTCGTGAGGTCTACACACCACAGATTTTCATCTCCTACGCTCTCCCGAATTCGATTTTCAGAAATTATAACTTTACTCCTCCTGCATAGACATATACATGTATGCATATTATATTATACCTATACGTTGCCGAGATGTTAATATAATTATCGTGTTGGGGTCGTTTTAATAACTGTTATTTACGACACGTCACGATCGCACGACGACTACCGTCCGTCGGATCGGATATCAACGTTAATGTGGCCAAAAAAAAAATATATATATATATATATATATTTATAATAATAATAAAAAAATTGGAACTATTTATGTACATATATATATATATATATTATATATTGACTATTGCATGTGAGACCTATACTCGCGCGCTTATATAATATTATATATATAGGTAATATATTATTGGTATCCGTGGTAATTGTATGTATATTGTGTATACTATATATATATTAAATGTTTATTCGAATATCGTCTTTGATGTTTTTATATAAACCCGATGTGTAATATAACAAACGTACGGGGAGAAAAAATACCGACCGTCGTCATATTACACGTTTAATTATCTTTCTATATTATATATATATATAATTATATGGTAATATTATAGAAACATACACTGAAGTTAGGTATATAATTGTTGTATAGTTCTAAAATAGCTGACGTAGGTCTACATCACAAAATAAAATATTTATTGATACTTTTTTGATTAATTTTCTGTGAAATGGTAAAGAAATCAGCTAAAAATCTAGAAATCAAAATTTCACGATTAGTTTTTAGTGGTAACGCGCTTTATTTTTTGATTTTTTTTTGGTGTGAACTGAAAATAATCGATGATTAGGTATCTACTAAAAATATCCTACAAAATATTTTGTAGAACACTCATTAATATTTATCGAAAAATTGAAGTAAAATGGTTGATCTCAAAATGTAATACAATGTAAATACGTTATACACACACACACACATATATAATGTGTTATACACATCCTATAATAAATAATATTATCATTTTAGAAACTATATTGGGTATAATTTCAAGTGTATGAATCGTGTGAATTTAAGTTTCAACTGATTGGTACAACTGATTGGCGTACAGATTTGACAAAAATTTCATATTATTGTCTATTCAATTGTGATTTTGTAACTAAACTGCATTTAATTAAATAATATACCTATACGTATTCATTCAATACTATAAGGAAGACTGTGATAAGTTGATGACCTTAAGTCTATAATAATTCTTAATATCATAAAAACAGTGAAGAAAAACTTAAACTTTATAATACAATTATTATAGTCGCGATCTTCGAGTAAAAAGGCTCCTTAGAAAATTTTTAACTATTCAGAAGAAGTTTGTTTGCGAATATATTTTATTTACCACATTGAACATTTTTTCATAATTTAAAATGTTTTTAATAAAAATGATTAAAACCAATAAAATCAGTTTAGAATGTAACTTTTGTAACATGTTACACACTTTTTTGTAAGTGTTCAAAATTTAATGTGTTTGTGAATAATTGTACATAGAACCTTTTTACTTTGTGTATCTCATTCATTATTACTAGGATTTTAAATAATACTTAAAATATACTCCATTTAAAACTCAATATGAGCATACTCGTATATATTATTTAGAATACAACTAATAACTGGTAAGGATTTGAAGTCTCAACGATTAGGAAATAAATACTTAGATATGCATTAAAAAAAAAAAAAAAAAAAAAAACATTTTGGGGCAAGTTAACAAGTTTTAACATATTTTCAGTAATAATTTGTTATCTCATGTTATCAGGCATATATTTTCATGTGTGTACAGTATAGATAATATATAATCTTAAGTTTGGTTCAATGATTGATTGTTATATTATTAAATTATTTACGAATGTATCAAGAAGTTTTTTAAATAAAGAGGGGTGTTCCAAAATCAATATCATAGCAAGTAACAAAAAAATTATTGTTTAAATTGTTTAATTAATTTTTTATACGTAGATATGTTAACGTAACGTAAATTCAGTAATTTTTAAATTTTAACTTATAAATTCGATTTTGGGAAGAGGTTTTAACCTGAATTCCTCGCTATGGGTACGTAGTATAATTGCTATACCTATTCTTATCAATAGAAGTATAAAAATCTAGAAACTACTTAGTTTATAAATTTATTCGAATTTTTTGAAAAAATAAGTAATAAATAAAAACTGAAATGTACTCGGTGTAGAAAATATTAAACCAAAAAACTAAATTATTAGTTATTACTACATACTACATATTTTCAAAAAATAAATTGTTCTCAATTTTCTGAAAACCAGGTAATTTTATTTTCTACTAAACTACTAAAAAAAAAAATTCAAAATGATAGTGACAATATTAGTTTTCGAAATAGCTACAATACATGAAAATGATGACGGAGTCGGGTATAATCCATATAATATTGAAATGCCTATGTCGTTAGTAGCGACAAGAAGGGTAGATGTATATTTAGCTACCATTTGCATGGGATTCCGCAATAACGTTGAACCAAAACTACTGTCATTATTTATCGGCGTACTGACGTAAACTCAATAGCACACTCCAGCAGAATTTCATTATAGTATATACCAGAGGAAAACATATAATATAATATATAGTTAATGTTATATAGGAAAAAGTAAAAACAATCGGGTCGATATCGTTCGAAATATAAAGATCCACTTAAAGAAGAGACGGAGATGGAATGGAACCGGATATACAGCGGATGAAACTAACATAAAATAGAAACATGTGGTGTGGATTTAATTTGTAGTGTTTGTATCAAAGACCAAAATTCAGATAGAAGAAGACGAAATATTCGAAATATATTTCCCGAGAACAGAAACGTATTTAAAAATTGTTAATTTTCAAAAAGTACCAAGTTTTTGAAGGTGAGAAATACAATGATATTGGTCCGAACTCATTAGTAGTTATTTTCATGGAATTTGCACGTATACTGTTGAATTAAACTATGACAGTGAAAATAAAATAAAATGTTTACATTTTAATTATGTTGAATTTTAGACAGCCATAATAAGAAGGCTTTTCTTTAATATTTGTTTTATATAGAGATTAGGCTGAGGAGTTACAAACATTTAAATTCATTTATAAGTATAACTTATAATGGTAGCTTTAACATTTCATGTATTATAAAATAATTTTTAACATATACTGACATAAGTTAAAAATATACTTTAGATCTAGGTACCAGTTACTACCAGACCTAAGACACTTCGAAAATGAAGAAAACAATTTTATAACATTGAAAACATTGAGGATGACAATTTAAATTAACTGACAATCATATTAATATTGATAATACACAGTGACGTAGCAAGAAATTTATTTTTTTTTTGGGGGGGGGAGGGGCACTGGATTTTGTATCACTATTTTTAGTTGTTCTAAAATACAATATTTCATTGTGCTTCTTAGAGTCATCAAATTATGTTTATATAAGTAATATCCAAGGCCTGCGGTATTATCATTATGAAAAAAAGCCGGTCAGTAGGGGGTGGAAGCACTTCGCTCGTCGGGTTTCAGTAGGGGTGGATGCACTTCGCTACTGGTCAGGAGACTCTTGGTAGATGTATTGAATTTTAAAGCAATGATAAGTCGTTGCATTTAATAAAACGATTCTGAACGTAGCTTCGGTGTAGTATACATAACTCTTAATACTTTATTGTTTAGGCTCGGTGAAAAAAAAAATATAATATAGATAATATAATATACAATGATTGTAATCGTTACCCGGGAAACTCGAATAAACA
>JAIPRL010013193.1:0-10892 GCA_025469235.1 Pemphigus obesinymphae
TCGCCGTAAAAACCATCCTTGAACTTCAACGAACATTTGAAAAAAAGATTTGGCCAAATTGGTCCAGGCGTTGTTGAGTTATGCGCTTACCAACACATTTTGCGATTCATTTTTATATTATAGAATAGATATAATACCTAAAGAGTTGCCATACATCCCAGTTTTAAGCATGGAATCTGATATTTAAAATACTTGAAAATTGTTTAAAGAACAAAATATCAAATGCAAAAACATAATTCGCGAATATCATTGGTTATCAGTTTATATACATTTTGATGAACTTTATATGAAAGTAATATAGATAGTCGTCAAATTGTCCTTTTACTTGGCCTGATTCAAAAACGTGTTCTCATTGATAAATAATAGGTACCTTAGGATTATTCAGAAGTTACTGATTATATTTTACATAGATACGGTAATCGGTAGAGGCTTCATTAACAATAATCAAATCAAGTTTTGACTAATGCATCAAATTTTTGAGACTATGTTATTTTTTTCTTTTAAATTTTTTTAAAATAATAAAAAATATTACTTCCTAAAACTACTTTCCTGACCAAATATTCTATTGAAAAATAGGATCATGTGACCAATTAGATTAAGTCTTCAGGTTGAAAATTAGTTAATAGAAAAAATATTACATTTTTATATAGAGTAAAACAAAATAATCTATTAAATAGGGATGGTGACACTTTTGCATAAAATGATAGTATAATTTATTTTCGGTAACGGTTTTTTCAAAATAAAATATGGTTACCCTAGCATAACAAACCATTTTAATTTAAGAAAATATAATCTGAATTTTTTAATTTTTATTCTTTACCCTGTGGTATTAATATATTTATAATGAGTACTTGTGACTATTTATAATATTATTATATTATATACTCGAAATCACAATATTATACACTTTTATTTTGCACATACATATTTCAACAACTAAATCATCTTCAGAGTGTACCAAAAACTAACCGTGACCGAGTATTAAATATAATAATATAACTCTATGGTACTTCATCAAGCATTTATCAACCATTAAAATTATACAGCTAGAACAGTCTACAGTTCTACACAATAATATATAATATGAGAAAGAATAAATAATAATATAATTTATGAACTCAAATAAATTAATGCCTAATATTATTAATAACAATATCTTCAAATGAAATTTATAATATATTGTGCATTTATTTTTACCCAATATAATCTTTGTTAGAAAAGATAAAACATTTTTATTACTTTACTTATATAATAAACTAACCGTACAACATAGCTATTATTGAAAGAATTTCATTGGAACAGTTGAATGTACATGAAGCAATTAACATTTTTACTAGTTGTGGATCTAGAGGAAATTTAACCATAATATTCCCTGAGGTAGTTAGATTACCATTGTCATCCAAAGCAAACAAATACTTAAGCAACTCCAAAGCTCTATTTAAAGTTTCAGGGTCTATAAAAAAAATATGTACAGTGTACACGTATATATTTTATAATATATCATAAAATTACTCTTTAAATCACTAATTAAAATATTTTATGAAACATATTTACCTGGAGAATCCATAAAATCAAAATGGACTAAATCATCAATACCTAATATCTTTAAATATAACACTTCTGACCGTAAATTTGAACGCAATATTTCAGGATATGTATTTTCTTGTATCTCATTTTTGTAAGTCTTCTCTGTATATAATCTATATTATGATTAAAATAATCAGTTATTAATTTTATAACTCAATAGTAACATTATCTCAAAATTTAGCAATTCTGTTTCACTATTTTCAATTTTATAGAGTTTTGATTGATTTTGATGATTTTTAGTTTTTTAAGCGGTTTTAAAAACTTTTAATTAGTAATTATTGTGACAGTAGCATTTTTAAAAACTATTATTATCGGCTACTGGTTACATTCAGGTTTTGGCCAATGCTGGGACTATACTACCTATAGTCATGGTCAGGAAAAGTGGTACCTGAGTTCCAACAGCCGCATGCCACAGTTTGCCAAGTACACACACAAGAAAACGGTTACCAAAAGTAAAATATTTCTTGTTTTTGGTTATTTTTAATTTTTAGTTAAATGCAACAGTTAGAACAAGTTACATTATAAATTATTATACATAAGTTTTGTTTAATTAATGCAAACATTTTAAGATTATATTAAATCGTAGGAAATTTTTTCTGTTCTACCATAGAATTTAATAATAAATGTATTTATTACCTAAAACATTTTCCTGCTCTTGAACGTCTAGCACGACCAGCTCTTTGTTGTGCAGAAGCTTTACTGATAGGAGATACAAGTAATAATTCAATATGGATTTGTGAATTATATAATTAGGTGTTAAGAAAATTAAAAACCATTTAGATATTATTTGATAATATATTTCATTATTTAAGATTAACTTTTATTTGACAAATCCAGAATCTATGACAAATACAATACTATCAATAGTTATAGATGTTTCGGCAATGTTTGTAGAAACTACCACTTTGCGGCGACCAATAGCTCCATTCGCCTTATTGGTCGGAGGTGCCTCAAAAACTCTTTGTTGTAAATTAGGAAGTAGATTGAAATATAATGGAATACATTTCAGTTCACCTACATTTGGTCCTAAATTGTCAATTTCGTTTTTATCCTCTTGCAAGCTTTATCTATTTCCTAAAAAAAAAAATTTATAATAGTGATATAGGTATATTAATGTAATTATTATATATAGACAAATTTATTTTACTTTTTTTCCAATAAGAAATAATAAAATATCGCTAGGAACTTCTTCACAGATATGAATTTGATAAACTTTACGAATTGCTGCTTCTAAATAATCTCGTTCTGGTTTTGGTGTATAAAATATTTCTACAGGAAATGTACGGCCAGGAATATTCATAAGAGAAGCATTATCAAAATATCACTAAATACAAATAATTTAATTAAATTAATTAAATAATAAAATTAAATTATTATAAATATTATAATTATATACAGATAATTTACTTGAAAATTTTCAGCTTCTAATGTAGCAGACATAATAACCAATTTAAGATTCTTTCTCTGTTTAATGGCCACTTTAAGTACACCCATTAATATATATGTAGCTAGAGTTCTCTCGTGAGTTTCATCAAGAAGAATAACGTCATATTTTTTAACATAGGATCATACAAGCTTACATGCTTTCATGAAACAACATACCATCTGTCATGTATCTGTAAAAGTATCAATTTTATAAAAAAAAATAATGCGAATAAAAATAAATAAAATGAAACCCAAATTCACAATAGTTGGTGTTTTGCACTTTGTTACTAAAATACGTGTTTGCTGACAATATAAATATTTTTTTGTGGATTTTAGTTTTATTTTATCTATATAAATTATCCACAAGTACTCAAATTATAAATAAAATAAATAAATAATGTGAAGTTTCATTATTATTCAATTACTTTAAAAGAGTTCTAGATAAGGAACGTCCTTGAAATCTTATATTATAACCAACTTCGGAACCAAGATAAACATCTCTTTCTTCTGAAACTCGCTGTGCTAATGATTTTACTAAAAACCTACGAAGCTGAGTGCATGCGACACATTTGCCGTCAAAAGCTGAAGAATACTCTACCCACCTAATAAATTAAATATTATGATGTATTATAAGTGAGTAAATAAGACATTGATACAATTTCCACAATATAATATGGTAAATGATAAACACAAATTATTTACCATTGTGGAATTTGAGTAGTTTTTCCTGAACCAGTTTTACCGACCAGGACAATACATTGATTGTTGTTCAATTGACTCATAAACTCATCTTTGTACAGAAATACAGGTAACTGTATTCGTTTTTTTACAAAGTTCAAAATATCTAGATTGTCAAAATATATTATAATTATATAGGTAAATTATCAATGAAAAATATTTCTAGTTAATTTACTTAGACGTATATGGTAAATTAGTGTAAGGGTTTATTTGTAATATTGAGGAATTAGGTTTCATGCACACTTGTCCTTCAGACCTGTAAAAAAATATTATTAAAAAAGTTGTATAAATTTAATCGCATTTAACATAAATCACACATTTAATATTTATTTTTATTTTGCAACATAATGTATAGTATATACTTCTAATTTATTGATGAATTATGATTATTGAAAGGTAATACCTACAGTAATAGGAATGTTAATAGATGAAATTATGTATAAGTCCAAATCTACAAAATATTTACTTTTATACATAGACATACTCGTAAATTTAAGATTTGAATACAGATAGGTAGGTTTAAGGTTACAATATTCATAAGAAGGTACTTGCTACAAAAACAAGAAATACTTATAGGTCAGGGGTCGGCAACCTGCGGCTCGCGAGCCACATGTGGCTCTTTCGGTCTAAAGTTGCGGCTATCCAGCTACACACACAAATATTAATATTTTATGTTCAAAAACAATATTTTATAATATAAAAAAAGTATATTATTTTTGTTGCTTTTGGAAATATGAAATAATACATAACAAAAATAATTTGATAGGACCCGCATGGAGTACAGTCTATCGTTGTAAAATGTTTATTATAGAGTCTAATATAATCGCGACGCTATCTACAACTAATTAGTCATACGCCGTCACGAGAAGTTTGAGAAGTTCAAGTTATGAGCCAAATTTAATAGAACATTCAAAAGACATGCAAAGCCAATGTTCCCATTGATGTATTTCCCTATTATTAAAAACTGTTTTTTTTATTGTAAATTTATTATATTATTATAATTAATTTTATTATTATTTTGTCTATTAAAATTTAAAAATAAAATTATATTTAAAAAATTATGAAAATTTTTATTGGCTCTTTAAAATCTGGAAAATTTTGTATATTGCAACTTTTGGCTCTTCCGTCAAAAAAGGTGGCCGACCCCTGTTATAGGTAATATTACTTGAATTTAATAGTAATATATATAATATATATATATATATATATAATTAAGAATCTTTTATAAACTTTATGTTTATATTTAATATTATGTAAATACCTACAGTGCCAGGTTGGAAAAATATTGCATACCGGGTTAGAGCCTTTAGACAGGCTAAAAATTTCTATTCCGAATAGAAAACTCATTATTCGAAAACACCTTCTTGAAAAAACTATAAGAATACATGCATCAAATAAGTCAATTTTTAATTTTTTTTAATAATAACTGTAAAGTGATTAAAATGTTTTGAAAATTTCATCACATCATGTTAATAAATATTAAGTATAAATTTCAAAATTCTGGTAGTATTCTGGTAGTATTCCATCCTCCCTCCGGTCAGTACGTATTTTAATTATTGTCTTTTGTGTAATTATTATTGTTATCGTTTTCATATCTGTTGTTTTTATTTTTCTCTGTATATTATTATTATTAAAAATATATTTTTTTTTCGTTCCGCGTTCGCTATTGAGGCAACACGTACCTTTTGTAATAATTCTGTTGTCTCGTCCATGTTCGCCATCATGGCAACGTATACTAACAGTTATTGTGTATTATAATATTATCGTTTAGTTTTCGTTCACTATTATAGTAAACTAATCTTGTAATACATGTTTTTTCATTATCTTCGTATACATTAATAGTTACCGACATTCTTTGTAAATTTACACATTATATTTTATAATTATTTTTCCCAAAGTTACAAATAAAAAGTAAATAACACGAACAAGTTATTTATTTATGAATTTCATAATTTGTGGGTTGACTATCATCCTTGACTTCTCCTGTCAGTTCACCGCTATAAGCATACAACGAGTCTGGCAATCCTGCGTGTTTTGTGGGTACCAAGTCATAATGGCCCGAGATCGGTATTGGTGCCAGACTTCAGGTTCCCGTGAGAGCTTTATCAGCCATCCAGGTCATCTAGTTGTATCCATCACCGTATCTGGGACCTAAGTCAATTAATCATCGACCACAGCTAAGTGTAGTTTTTAAGCACTTCCCTATTTTGTCCTTGTATAAAAATTAAACGGTTTTTTACTCGTTCCTTTTATTGGTCGCTTGCTCTATATTAATTATACTCATTCCATTTTCTTTTTCGTTTTCTGTCATTTTATTCTGTGTCTTTTTCAGACGTGACTTAAATTGCCTATTCATATTGCATGCCGGGTTAGAGCCTTTAGACAGGCTAAAAATTTCTATTCCGAATAGAAAACTCATTATTCGAAAACACCTTCTTGAAAAAACCATAAGAATACATGCATCAAATAAGTCAATTTTTAATTTTTTTTAATAATAACTGTAAAGTGATTAAAATGTTTTGAAAATTTCATCACATCGCGTTAATAAATATTTAGTATAAATTTCAAAATTCTGGTAGTATATTTTCTAATAATTAACCATTTTAATTTAACTATTTCAGCTAATTTCTCGTCACACTTCAGAAAAAATAAAAATTAACCACTTTAAAGTACCAACTAAAATTACATTACTATCAGAAAGTTTTTTACTCAAAATTTACTACTTGTCTCCTTGAACTTGAAAAATGTAGAAAAACAATAAAATAAAAACAAAAAGATACTTTGATAAAAATGGTGGAAGTTTTTCCATCGTAGCTTCGTGCCTCAAACCAAATAAATTATAAATTATTATTATTATAGATTTAAAAACAAACATAAATAAATTGCGTCCAAATACAATTATTAATGAAGTTCAATATACAATTTACTTTTTTCAATTTATAACACTTGTCCGTTATTTTTGGTGAATTTTCTATGTGTTTAAGAAAATTCCTCAGAAAATCGAAATCTGACATCTTATCTTTATCTCCTACATTTTATAGAGAGGGTGGTGGAAGATTCAATAATTAAAGTTAAAGATGGTCTATCCCACTTAACAATTTTCTCCAATAAGTGTTAAATAGTTTTATAATTTTAAATAAGTTTTATTTATCAAGTATTAGGTTTAGTTGGGGTTTTACCCAATTTATTAGTTTCAATTTTTCACATTAAGTTGGTCTTGCCCCAATAAATAATTTTTAATACCTACATTAATACCAGCCTAAGATAACAACTATCATAGCAGCCCATCGGTTTTTGCCGGATCGCTTTCGATTGAATCCGGAACTATACCTATATTTTTTTTTAATCAAATACAGTCCATCAATATCTGAAAGTAACCTAACTATGATGTGTTATAATTGAATATATTGTGATACTCAATATTCCTATAACAAATTCTAGGTAATAGAAAATCACAGTAAGTATAAACAGCAAGGTGTAAGATAAACAAAGTTAATAATAATTATTATAGATTCATTGATTAGTCGAAATTGATTACTTTTCATTATTGATGTCAATTATAACCAGATTTCGTCTTGACATGGTGTTCGTATGTAGTATTTATGCACTTGATTATCAAACAAATAGAACACGTAAAAGGGGGTGAACTTACGCGTACGGCTTACCCAACTCCAAATTAATGTGTAAAATTGAAATTTTAAACAGTTCATTAAAAATACGAATGAACAATATATGATGGTGGTCGAAGGCGAAAACAATACTCACACATGTGAAGTACGTAAAATTATCCGCGCTAGACGTTAGGTTAATTGATAATATTCAATATTGATTATGAATAAATACGTGTATGATAGAATCATGGATGAATGAAGGGAATAACAGTGTAGCACGTAAACAAAGATTGAATTTGCTGGATTCGGTTAAACTGTTTACGAAACACGAAAATGTTTAGAATAAAAAATACACAAATAAATATTTATTTATTTATTTAATAATATTAATAATAATTACTAGCTTAAATGTAACACCTAACGGGTGCAATTTCTTGTAAGTCTAACTTCTTTTAAATGAGAAAACTTGTAAGTTCAACACCTTTTGAATGCAAAACCTTGAATTTGTAATCCCATTTGGGTGTGACACTTTGTAAGTGTAACTTTTTTTTAGTAAAACATCACATAAGTGAAATTACCGTTTAGTATAATCCGTACACCTCATATTGTGTATTATATTAGGATCCTGAATAGTCGGTGACCGAAGTTTATGAGAAATAATGTTAATTAATTCATTATAAAAATTTTTTTTTTCGCATTCTAGAAGATAGTCTTTCATAGATAAAGTTTTATCTATTGTAGGTTGACAAAGTAGATAGGTAATTCAAACTCACTATTCTCAGATTTGTATATGAACTCGAAGCTCGCTTCGCTCGGTTCTCGCCCGAGTGTAACGGGCTTCTCACAATATACATAAATTATATCTGATACAATTTTTTTAAAAATACCACAATAATATAATATAGTAGGTGCCTAATCTACATATGTAAATTCGGTCATACTTATTGTTTTCGAGTTTTATATATGTGCAAATGTTTGAAAGTTCTCCCGATAAAAGGTCGTCCGAATGTATAATTAATATAAATATGATTACAATAAATTGTGAAAAATACTACGAAAGTCCGATGATTTGAAATTCATTAGAATGAAATATAAAAAAAAAATGTATTAAAAGTACCTAATATGTGAATAAGTTGGTCGGACTTACCGTTCTCGGTATTTTATAAAACTATTGTTCCCAAAATCTACAAATGTCCGAAAAAAATACGAATTTACCGGGTATTGAAGGGTATTATAATAGGTACTGGTACAATATTAAACGTAGTTGAAATCAATAGAAAAAAATTTAATGAATACTTAATAATATTTATTGCAACGATAAGAAAATGTATTAAGATTTCGTCCACAAATCGCATACAACGGATAAATATTGTTATCCCCGTTGTCACCGGGATTGAGAAAAAAAACGCAAAAAACATCAGATCGGCATAATATAATAATTCGAAGCGGTAGACCCGTATCGAAAGTTGGTTTGACAGTCGACGCCTTATACCACTAAGCTATCTAATCGCGATGATAAGGTGGTTGAATTTTCTTGAATTTAAACTATTCAGATAACGGACGGTACCGTATTTCGATTCATAATATAGATACCTACACATATTGAAAACGGACGTCTCGGTCGTACAGGGACGATTCGTAGACAAAGAATTGTTCAGTCGCACGTTAAAACGTCCGCGAACACCGAATACGACCTCCACGGCATCGTAAAAGTCAGGAAAAGGTCCCAAACGCTGATTTCGGGAATTCGGAATGATAAGAAGACGGCGTGAAAAACAATCAAGCGATAAGAAACGGATGGCTGAAAGGTTTTCTTCTATGCGATATATAGAGTAAACACAGAGCTTATACGGTGTGTACTTAAATTTGGCGTCTTCGGAAAAGTCGAAATACCGATGAACGAAAAACGGAAAAATCGTAAATCCAAAGCACGACAGCGATAAAAACGGAAAAGAAAATACCCAGGCGGCCGCCAGTTCGGGAAACGGTAAGCAGAATTAAATAAAAGCGTAAAGTTTTCTCTTCCACGAAAAGTCGTCTATTCGGCGGAGTTAGGATATTATATAATAGACGAGAAGCTCCGCTTCCAGTTGGGGGCAAGCCACAAACCCCAGAAGAGCTTCGTCGGAAACGCCTACCGGGTGCACATCCTTGTAAGTGTAACTACTTGTAGATGTAACTACTTATAGATGTAACTCTTTGCAAGTGGAACTTCTTGTAGCTGAAACGCTTTATATCTGAAACTCCAGTGTCAAATAGTGCCTCACTGTAAGAGAAATTTGAAATAAATAAGGGAATTTGAAATGATTATGTTTTTTTACTCTTGTATACAAATTTATATTTGTATTGCATTTGTATTTCTGTGGAAACTCACTATCTGATAGTGTTAGCCGATAAACAGGAACGATCATTCCGGCCGGTCGGGAACGATTCAAAGACAAAAAAGGTTTAGTCGGAGAAACGCGAATTTGACCTCCGTGACGTCGAAATTGATTGCAAAAGCCGAATTTATGTGTTTAATGAGTTCGAAAACAGTTTTCAGAAATACAGAGTGATAAGACGGTAGCATGAGAAACGATCATGATATAAGAAATGGAGGGCGGAACGGTTTTCTTCCATGTGATCTATATGGCGAACACAGAGCGTATAGGGCGTGTACCTAAACTTCACGTCTCTGAAAAAGTCGAAATACGGACGAATGGAAAAGTTTTATCCTATGCACAGCGGTGATTAACCTTGTTTTGGAATCAAAGACACTGGAAGCGTTACCCACATACACTTGGAAATTTACCTAGAATAGAAAGCAAGGACATTGCATTTGGATTTTGGCGGTTACTACCTTAATGAAAAATCACGAAAACCGACTTTTGATTATTTACATTTTTCTTAAAGACGTGTCGTGTGTGCAGTATCTAACATTTAAAACAAAATGAAAAATTTAAGTTCTAAGTACCTATATATATTAACAGACTAATTAATATATTAAATAGAGTTTAGAAGGACGTGGAGATGCCGACGAAATAAAATAATATTTATGGAACGCAATCATCAAGTTATAATCAAGTAAAAATATTTACAGTTTTGGAACCTTACTGTCTCTCTAAATGATTACGTCTTCGGCGTCCAATTGTAAAGCAACTCGGAAACAAGGACGTCCGAAGCGTTACCCGTCGGAGCTCCGTCGTCGGCAACTGACTGATTACGCGTCGTACGTAATCTACAATATTATATAATAATTCACGGACAATTATAATTGAAAACTAAAACAAAACAATACATACAAAAACAGTGATATGTGTGAGTGCGTGTGTGCCGCGTGTTTATACTCATTTTTGATGCGCGCGTATTGTGACAAGGCAGTGCATAGTAGATTTTCTACACCAATTAACCCTTTCAGTCCCGAATTATTTTTTTTTATGCAAAAAATTTTTTTTTGCATTTTTCATTTATAATATAGTATGAACTGTGTATATTAGTAATTTTATGAAATTTGGACTTACCATGAGTGAAATAATGCTATGGCCTCGTACG
>JAIPRL010013194.1:0-10888 GCA_025469235.1 Pemphigus obesinymphae
GACTCAAAGCTGAACCCTGATGTACCCCTACTCTGACCCTAAAATCCTCAGTTTCTCCACACAGACTTCTCACTCTTGTACTCGCCCCTTCATACATATCTTCAATTATGTTCACATACACCTTTGGCAATCCTTTCTTCATTAATGCCCACTTTAAGATCTCCCTAGGAACCCTATCATATAAGCCTTCTCTAGATCAATAAATACCATACGCAATTTCTTTTTCCTTTCTCTGTACTTCTCTACAATCTATCCACACAAAATATTGGCTCCATTGTTGACCCCCCATCTTTCTGTACAACGGACCCTAAATACTTGAACCTCTCCACTTCTCCCACTACATCCCCACTTAACTTTATTTCTAGCCTTTCCCTATTCCCTCTGTGTTATAGGCTAAAAAGCCTATAACGTTTAAATTCATATAACGTAAAACACTAAAAAGTCTATAACATTTAAATTGTCATAAACGTTAAACAAAATAATTTTTTTCGATTCGAGCCCTGTAATCTCTGTATAGTTTACCTGCGAAATGTATGACTCCGAACGCAAACACCATGTGAATTCAGCGGAGTTAAAATTATTTATTATTAAAAATTTTGGTACACTTTTTTAAACACACATATATATATTATATGTGAAACCAACTACATTATATACCTATATTATTTTCTATTCCGGTTATTCGTTAGAAATTCGAATATTGCACGAGAGAATCTCTATAGAAATAATACTTACAAATAATGTATATAATGGCGTTATGAACGAATTCCGTCTTATGTTATCCGTAGTTATCCGTTTGATTTTCGTGAATAAAATATGATGGAAGAAATAACGATTCGACCGAATAAAATAATTGATAAATCGTTCACAATATTGTAGTAATTTATTTAGTCTGGTATAAATGGGTTACATTTGAATTTTTAATGATATTTGTATTATGTGTGACAGCTGATAGTAGTACATATATCCCTTCTGCACGATCTTGAGCATCAATCAATTAACGCCAATCTATTCTAGTTAACTTATTAATATTAACTATAGTTAATTCGGTGTACTACAGTAAACTTGTCGGATTAACTATAGTATACGGGATGCTGCGAGTAACTATAATTGACTAGTTATACCTAGGTTATTTGTGTTTATTTTAAATTAAGTTAAAAAAAAAAAAAAAAAAAATTAAAAAATGACCGCCTTAAAGCAGATACCTTTTTGTTAAAATTTTCTAACAGAAAATAGAGTCACGTGAACGGATTGGATCAATTCTACTGGCTGAAAAGTTTTTCATAGAAAAATAAAAATAAATAAATAAATTAAGAATAAAAAATATTATTGTAAAACCATTAGTTCCCTCGCTTGTTCCGTCCATAAAATAAAATAAATATTTAACAGGAATCTACCCACAAAGTTTCAATGATAAATGTACAGTAGCATTTTTCATTTTTATCAACTTATAAAAATTTTATAAATACGAAATAAAACACAAATTATAGCTAACAACATGGTCTAATGCTCTACGTAGCTTTTTCCAATACATTAATTTTTTAAAGATTTATAGTTCTTTAAAAAAAAAAAATGACTACAAAACGTGTAGAAATGAACATAGCCAAAAATTGGCTAGGTAGGTTGCTAGATAATTTTACTCTATAATTTATTTTTCATTTCGTATTTCTACAATATTCCTAAATTGATGAAAATAAAAAATGTATAAATCATTTTTTTTTTTTTTTTACAAATATCGTGATTACATGACAATTCATACATAAGACTATTTCTAAATTACTTAAAAAATGTATTTAAGTTGTTGAATTTTTATTTTTCTATCAATATCTTTAAAATTGCTTACACATAACCCCATAAAAACCGTTCATATGACGTTCTTTTACTCAGGACCAAACAGTTTTATTATAGATAAATATTTTTCGTTCTTTAATTGTGCCGTTATAATTCAAAACATGCAAAGTAACATTTTGGCAAAATGTATAGTTGTAGTATTATTGTAAAAACGGCGATAGATCAATTTAAGTTGTAAAAACAATAATAATATTAACAATAATTATAGTATAAAAAAAGATTTGAATATTTTATATATATTAATGTTATATATTATATTTCAATTTTCAAATATTTAATTCAGTTTTAAAATATAACATTTTTATTAAGATTATATTTAAGTATATTTTTTTCGATTCATTTTAGAGGGGTTGCATTAAAATTCGAAATATTTTGGTATATAACCTATTGACATTGTATGTGCATCAATAAGTATAAAGTTTAAAACAAAAAAGTGTATATGACGTTCTCATAAGAAAATAAAAATTCACAAAAATATAACTAAATACCCCTGAAAATTATCTAAAAATATGTATTGCTTCATAAATTTATATACGAAAAAAATTGCAACCCAAGCTGAATGAATATTGTAAAATAACAATAATTTCTCGTTTTTTTTCTCTATTCTACTCAAATATATATATATAAAAATGGGCCATTATTTTCATCCGGCACGACACATCATTTATCTTTATTAAATTTTTGTGACTGATTTTTCTTTCTTTTTTTTTTTTTGGTCAAGCACACACGTGACTGACCTTTGTACATTTTAAGGTATTTTATTTTTTTTAATTCCACTGGTCGTCTCTATAGATGTTTTTAGTAATATTTATAATTTGATAATTTATATGTAGGTAAATGTTTACATAATATTATATTTTTATCAGAGCACGATTTAATATTCTGAAATTAAATAGAGACAATATTAATTTAGGGTGACCATATTTTTAAAATTAAAAAAACTTAAAACAATATAAAAATTTAATTATAATAATTTTCTTTATAAATTTTAATAAATTTTTTTAAAAAAAAAAAAAAAAAAAAAAAAAAAACAAATAAATAGTCCGTTGTTCAATTTTCTGTCGAAAATGTCCATAAATCACTTAGAAAAACGGTAGATAAACAAAAAACGAGATCTCAATTCCGAAATCGGGATAAAACGCGTCTCGCTTAAAGTTTCTTAGGACAACAGCACGCATTCCTCAAACACGGGACGTATTGTCACGGTACATTAATGTGTGTGAGGATCGTTTAGTGAAATTCTAAATTTTACGATAAAATATATGTATACCATATTCCTCGAATTTATTCTAACAGAATAATAATAAATTTTGCCTATTATCCTTTTTTTTTTTTTTCAACATTACAGCAGATAATGAAAATAAAAAGTAAACAATATTTTATCTGACGGAAACGTTATTATTTTTTGAATCCATATATATAAATATATATATACAGAATGATTCATTTAAAAAGTTATACCAAATACATAATTATTTCATATTTTAACGTAAAAACCAAGTTACAGTTTTCGGCAATTTAAAATATCTAAATATATATATATATATATATATATAGGTACTTTAACACGTGAATAGGCTAATAATAATGTAATAACATTTTTGTTTAGAACTAGCTGGGTTTGAATGAGAAATGATTTTAAAAATTAATCCCGTCTTGAAGTAGTGTAAAAATCGACCTGATAAAATGTTCACCTAAAAAAGATATACAAAAAATAAATGTATGTATTTTTTAAAGTTTTATACTTAATTTAGATAAATTTTTTTAAAAAAATTTCAATGGATAAACCACGATTTTATACTAAAAATTTACCGAATCGCACAACAGTATCAGATTGTATATTGATATAAAAATTGTTTTTTTTTTTTAAATTTTAGAACAGCTGCAGCCTTGATCAATATTCAATTTATAACCATGATAGATATGTGCATAAACATTGGATTTAAAATGTCGACTTATCCAAATCCAAGTCAAAAATAGTTAACACTATGAAAAATAAAACATTTTTTTTTTATATTATAATAGTTGGTTAACAATCAATGATTCAAACACCCTACTTTTTCCAAAAAAACCCAAATATGAAGGCATCTGAAAGAATTTATTTGTGTAGTTATATTCTAAATATTAAAAATGGACCACTCTCTATATAATGTATAATATATAATACATCGTATGTTGTTGTTTTTTTATAAAAAAACATTCCTTGATTATTTACATTTAATTAACAAACGATTGTATATTAAAAATTAAAATTAAAAATGCGGAATTTCGAGTAAAAAATAAATATATTACAAACCCTATTTGTATAAATAAAAACTTTATAAACATCGATTATTTATACTATATATTCAATGTCATTATTTTCCTGGTATTTTAAAATATAGATTGGTAAGTAGAAAATTTGTTTTAGGTAATACTAATTATTTTAATGAAATTTTTATTTTGCATTTTTCGACAAATTTAACTATTTAGGACATTTGTCGATGTTTTTACGGAATTTTTTACATTAAGTACATTAAGTTGAGTGATTGTTTAATATGTTACTGGTACTGGTATGATAAATAAATAAATTATCAAACGAAATAAATAGTATAACGTTTCCATTTTTAAAATTCGTATCGTTTGACTTTTTTTAATTTTAATTTAAAAAGCCCTATGTAAGCATTTATCAATATTATTGACGTTAAAATATTTCGTTTTTATATAGTATACCCTTTACATTTTTTATATTTTTTAAGTTTTAGAGTATTATTCACAAGATTTTAATTTTCTTCTACAAATATTAAATTATAAATATTGGTTATCTTATCAATTATCAATTATTGACAGATTTAAATATATATATATTTTTTCTAAATCTCGGATTATCAAATTTTTTGATTAAGAAGTCAAAAAACATTCCTTATACCTTATTATTATACCTTATACATATATTTTAATAATAATATTTAAAATTAATTTTGTATTTTTATTTTTTATTTTTTTTACTCTTAATTGTCAAAAAATAAATTTTAAATGCACTTTTATAAGATTTTCTATGGCAACTGTTTTGTAATTTTTAGAGACATTTTTATTGACTTTTTATGGCATTAAAATTCAAGCCCTAGTAATATATGTAATATGTATAAATATAATAATAAACAAATTTAGAAAACTCACTCTGCGTGCATGCCGAATTCCTAGTTTCTATAAAAACCATAATTCCATAGAGGATGTTACACTAACAAATTTTCGTAGGTACTGAAACAATATTTTCGTAATTAAAATGTTACTATAAGTCTACAATAAACATCGAGACATAAATTGTACACCGTTTAAAAGATGAAAACATTTTCGATGTTTTGTTGTAATTACATTTTAAAAATAATGTTTTTTTTTCGTATATTTTTACAAATGCATATTTACAAAATACATTTTTTTAAAGTTACGCGGCATTTGAATTGCGTGAACATGTTTTTAAAAAATTAATATCGTAAGTACACAATAAAAAAAATAGTCCTGACACGGGTTTATTTTTAAATTAGGCACCTACTTTAAAAGTATATTTAAATATTTTTAGTTTGTATGATTTTATTTTTTCTTAAAATGTCATGAAAAATTACCTAAACGAAACCCCTTAAATATCAGGTGTGTGTGGTGTCCTCTTAAAATATCCTTTTTAAACTATTTTACTTTTGTGTAGAAATCTATAAAACCAATAAAAGTAATTAAAAACTGCAAATACATATTGACATTGGTAACAATAGAAACGAATATATTATATTATAGAGCAGACGGACGTACGGACTTTAGGCAAATCAATATCTTCGAGTAGGTTAGATTTCCCAGTTTCTCTTTCCCTACACCTATATGACTAATGAGTCGTAAGGACGGTCGATTGTCGAATCATCAATCTCTCTAGTAACTATGATAATAATAATAATAATTAGTAACGAATCTATAGAACGGCCCGACAGACAGGCAGATGGACGTCGAGGTTATAAGGTGTCCGAACTTTTATTTAAAACATGTAAAACAGTTGAAATATAAATGTATAATAATAGGTATATTTTTTCATTCCGTTCGTACACAAAAACGCAGTGTAACGTTATGGTTAGGACCAACGGAAGGTTATCAGATATTTGTTTTTATTTTCTGTACTATATAGAACATCCGTCCGTCCTTTAGTGGTTATCCACTTCAATACACTTCTAAAATAATGTATTAATATGGCCAGGAATATTAAACGGTCCTTCTTCCGCCTCCCCTTCCCCCCCCCAAAAAAAAAAAAAAAAGAACTTCGCAATGTACATAATATAAAACAAGGATTTCATATATTTTTATCAAAAATAAATTCGTTTTTACTCGTTTTAATAGATATCTGGTAAGTTTTCCAAATGCGATTTCATATTCGAAATACGGAAAAATCATTGCGAACAAGTATGTCACAAAGTATATAATATGGACGATTAAAAAAAAAAAGGATATTCACTATATATCATTTCAACTCGGGCACTGATGTGTATGAAGGAAAAACGTACAAGCCACCGTCCGTAATTTAAAAGAAAAGAGGTCTCGTTCTTTTCGATATACCAAACGGTCCTAAATGTTTACAAAAATGTATATATAAATTATATTTAATGTATATATAAAACGTATGTATATTGTCGTAAAAGAACAAACGCGAATGTTACTCGACCCGCTCTGTGCGTCCGAAATAGCGGTATGACACGACAGTCCGATATAAAATGTGTACGTTGAAATACGTTAACGATTTCGTACGAATATGAGATATACAATAAATTATACGATTACAAATATTTTATTCATAATTTTTTTTTTTTTTTTGGTTTTTCTGGTAAAATATTTAAAAAATATGGTTTACAGTTTCGTAGATTGCTCCATAGGTTCTTGACGGTCAATTTTCGGGTACAAATTCATATATAACGCCGAGTGGGGAATGACATTGGAAATATTTTTTGTTTTTTTTTTTTTTTGTTTTATCGAAATTGAACTTTTATATCGCCGTAGCACGATTTTAAATTTATTGCAAAATTTACTTAGCCGCGAGAGATCCGTTGACCTATAAAACATCCCTATATATTTTGATAATATTGACCCTATATTATTTGATATCCGAAGACCGAGCTAACGCGACGATGACTAGCGAATATTATTTATACATAAAAATTAACATTAAAGATAGGTTATAGTAATAATTTTTGTTCGTTCAATGTATATGCTAAAAACATTATTTAATTTAGAATCAATTTTATTTATAAGTAACAAGGATCATTTTTCTTAAAAAATAAATAAATTGGTACCTATATACTACAAAATGAAATATATTACCTATTTATGTAACTATGTATAGTTTTATATTATACATTGTTGTCTGAAATTAACTCTTATATTTCGTTATTAATAATACAAAAATTAATCGTTTAATGAAAAATCTATGAATCACGGATAACCAAATTAATATCTTGATTAAATCTTTTAAGATAAATTAATCGGGTTTTAATTTTAATTTATTAAATCATTAATTAATTGATTTTGAATTTTTAACTACTTGTATTTTAAACGTTTTTCTAACCGACAAAGCTTTTTCGTGCAAAAAATCGAGTGACTATATCTAAATATTGGATTTTAAGGTTAGTAATGTACCTTATGGCAAAATCGATTTCACATACAATAGTACCAAATATAAGTCCGTTTCCAACAAAACACGAAATAGACGTACAATCCCCTTGGATAACATGAGCTTATCTCCAAAGTTTGGTCGTTAAAATCTGAGACACCTTACATATATTATATGGTTCCATATGATTTTTGAATCGTATATAATATGTATTACGCAGCCACGTAGCTGGTAGATGAAATCTAATTTTTTCTTCTCTTCGGTAAAATGTTTTGAAATTTATCATTTTTCATTCCTAATATTTAAATTTTTATGGGCTATACATTTGTATTATAGAATTAAACGATTTGAGTCATTATTATTGTTACTATTAAAAATGAGTTATAAAGTTATAAACCGATACAAATACACCTTATTAATATTTGAATAATTTTATAAGCAGATACTTTCCTGAACAATTTGAAATTACCGAAAGAAGATTAGAAAGATTAGAAGATTATATATATATATATAATTTCCACGGTATGATAAAAACACAAAATATTAACCATGAAACGAGAAATAAAAATACTAGTATAAATTTAAATGTACGTCTATAGATACTTATAAAATTTATAAATTTATAAACCTTATTGATAATATTATTAATTAGACCTATTTTTCAAATAGGGGATGCAATTTTTCTACCTATAGAATATAAAATATGATAAAAGTATATATATATCAAAGATATTAATAATTGTTATAAAACACAAATCTAGGACTTTGTTTTTTGTTTGGTGTACAAAAAAAAAAAAAAATTTAAATTATCTCTTAATTTTAATAAATGTCAACAAGTCTCTTTTGCTAGTACTAAATCTAGATTAATATTTAAAAGAGAGTCTAAATAACAATTCAATTAAAAAATTATACAAGGTATATGCGTTAAAGATTTAAGAATTAAATTGGAAAGTGATCTTTAATTTTGTAGCCATGACTAATTTTTCCATAAAAAATTAATTGTAACTCATTTCAAACGTCACTTTGTGTCAAATAAAAAAGGTCTCTTTTAACCATAGCCCGTTTGCTTTAAACATACTTATATACCTGAACATCGTACCTATATATCGAATCGGGTTCGCTCACTCGATCAGCTTATTTCGAAAATATTCTCTAATTGGCCCGTGAAACACCACGCAAAGGGCCTAAGTAACAGGTTAAATTTAAAAAATGTCTATTTAACGCAAACCTATTATGGTAAAATTCATAAAAAAAAATTACATTATTTAACGTTATGATAATTTAAACGTTACAGAATTTTTAATGTTTTACGTTATTAAAATTCAAATGTAAAAAAAATTCTTAACGTTTATTGTTGTGTTTTGTTGACATTTTCGTTTATCGTTTCTGTTAGGTATGTTTTTCTTTATCTATTTCAATAGTTTTTCGACAGATTTAATGTTATTTTTATAACTTTTGAGCCCTGATTAATATGATGTTTTATTTTCACGCAAACAGGTAATTCCCAATGTGGTAATCATTTAAGATCAGCTCACAATAATGCAATATGAGAATGTTAGCTGTCAGATTCCTTATAATATTATATGTTTGAAAAATATTATTTTGTACTCAAGTTCGTTCGGTTTTAGAATATGCCATATGGCTTAGTATTATGAAATCGTACACAATTAGGTGTATAATGATTAACAAATCAGGAATGGTTTAAAATTATTTTATTAGGACATTAAGTGTTTATCTTACAAATTGTATATATCCATGGACCATAATGAAACAGTGTCTCATTTAGAAAAATAATACATTAAAGATCTTGGTACGTTAGGAGGAAATATCTTGATTTTTATTTTTTATTTAAAATCTTAAACAATTTTATTGACCGTCTGGAAAGTCCAATAAAAAACTTTACTATTGATGTGTAATTTTATAATTTTATCATTATTAGAGTGAATTAATATAGGTTCTTACTTAACAAGCCTCGTATAAAGGTAGGTAGGTAACTAAATTTACGAGAACTTTATTACACAAATCCTAGTTACTCTAAGTACTATTACTTTAAATTCTGTTATTTTTTTTTTTTCAAATTTCTCTAATTCGTGTTTTCTTTTGTAATTCACATTTTCCCCTTTATTTGCTATAATTGAGTACTATACAAATAATAATATTCGTGTGTACCTATTTAATCATAGAGTACATAATGTCTTGTACTATTGTGATCTCGGGGCTTCACATTGCATTAACGAATAATAAAATATAAATGATAAAAAAACGTTCAGTCTTACAATATTAATACATAGGTATAATACAAACAAAAATTTAATTAAAATGTCATTTTTTATTTTTTTTTTTAAAACACCTGGTGGCAAGAGATTGGACCCCCGAAACATCGAATGTGTCCACAACGACGATAACCACGAAACCCGTGTTACAATATGTTTATTCTACTTTATACTTAACAACTATATATACATAATATTATATGAAACATATTTGCGCGAAATTTCATCTAAATTAGTATGTACTGTGGAAATTATTGCTCGTTCAAAAACACGATTTTCACTCGACTCGCATCGTTGCAGGTTTTATAGGTACCTACACCTTATAAATATATATATATATATATATTTATGTACCTAAGACTTATAGCAATAAATGGATATCTGATTACCACTTTTACGAAGGTATTATATATACCACTGTTTATATACAATATATATATATATATATAATAAATATACGACCCACTTGATGTCATCGTTATAAACTACGTGTAAACCAGACGTAGGTATTCGCTTCTACAAAACGTTTTCGATTTTATATCTCCGACGGCGATAAATCTTCTTTGCCACGTGCCCCGTAGGTATGCGCGAGGTACACGTCGCGTTTTATCCATGGTTATTTTATTCGTTTTTAACTTTAACCTATAAAACCGATAAGTGCCCACTAACATATTAGTATACTGCGAGCCGAAACCATTTTCCTTTATAGAAAAAAAAAAAAAAATGAACACGAAAAAATAATATAAATTTACGCGCATAAAAATGGCCGATTATTATACATTTAAAATAGTCGACAATATATAAACGTTTAAACGTATAGGTACCTTATAAATAGTTATATTCGATATTGTTAAATTTAATTCAAATCATGTTTTGAGGGAAACGAAAACGGTTCTGGGACAATCGACCGACAGGACAATCGACCGACACGGACAATCGACCGACACGGACAATCGACCGACAGGATAATCGACCGACAAGGACAATCGACCGACAAGGACAATCGACCGACAAGGACAATCGACCGACAGGACAATCGACCGACAAGGACAATCGACCGACAGGAAAATTAACCGACATAAAATTATAATTTTATTTCGTTAAATAAAACATATGAGTACATTAAAATATTTTGTATATTATT
>JAIPRL010013195.1:0-10887 GCA_025469235.1 Pemphigus obesinymphae
GCATATGTTTGACTTAATTTGGAATGATTATTATTTGTTCACAAATTAAGTTTATCTGGTATTAAATGCTTGCAGTAACACCTAAAATGTTATTTATTTGTAATATAAAGACAAAATCAAAAAGTATACTCCGGTCACGTTAAGAATGTTCACAACCGCGCAGGCGGCGAACGGTTTCCACCTCACAACCTCACCATAGTCTAACACCGGCACTCTGGCATACACATTGTATAATACCTACCTGTGCATGGTGGACGAGTTTTCGTCCGAATTTTTTGTACACTCTTAACGTGTCTGGAGTATATATATTTTTTTAATTGTAGTATAATCATTACTTAGTAATAATTATAAGAATATACCTTTTTAAATTAAACATAATACTTTTTAATACAATATTGGAATTTTTTGGACATTTTTACAATTATATTCAAAACATCTTCACTATTTATATGATTTAATAAGTCTCAATGTGAATAATAACCAAATTTTTAAATTTTTCCTATAGCATAGTTAAACACAGTCATGTTTTTATATACCTCATTAGAGAAAAATATCTTTTACAGGTTGCACTGCTTATTGGTAAAGCTAATAAAATAAGCCTATAAAAGAACAGAAAAGTATATTAGTTTATAACACCGTACATTTGCTTTAGATAACCCAACATATGATCAAGATACTTCATTTTAAATACATTTTTTGAACGAACATTATAGCCTTTGAACTATTAGTGTCAAGTTGAAATATTTTTCATTAGCTTCAAATAAACTTGAGAAAATCAAAAATTAACCTCTTTTAACTATGAAATAGATCCAATTCGCTAAGATTAATGCTACAAAACTACACATGAAACATTTAGAGCACTCCTTCTATTAGACATTTTGAGTAAGTACAGATATGAAAAAATAAAACATTATACAACCAATGCATTTCTCGCTTAGTTTAAAATATTAAAAGCTTATTGCTTGTATATACTTATCGTGATAGTAAAAATTGGAGTAATAATTAATTTAAAGGCCTGACAATACATCCTAAATATTGTGATTACAAAATTATTTTGAATAATTATTACTTAAACAAAAAAAATACTAGATCCACCATGGTTCTGACCCAATAATAACTATATTTGTCAGGGGGCGATTGAGATCCTAGAGAAGTATTGGATTGAGAAGAGAAGTACTGGATTCAACACTGTTTGCAATTAAAATAGGTATATGCGGCACCATAGGCGTAGCTACCTACCCTAAAGGGTGAGAACAAATTTTACTACATAAATAGAAGTTTTATATTTACATAAAGGTGTTGTATCAATTCACAACAGCATATCACCCTCAAAATTTCCCCATTTCAATTGGTCATAATTGTTATTGTGTGTTTATTTTACTGATTCCCTTATATTTCAAAACACTTGATGTAAATTTTAATACAATTTTGAATATCCCTGAATTACATATATATGTATACAATGAACAGCTTGTCATACAACTTAAAAAGTAAAAACAATTAAAAAATAACTTTAAATTAAATAAAGAAAAAATGTATGTAAGAAACAAGGATTCGGTGGAAGAAATAAACTGAGGAGAATGAAAAAGTATTTACAGAAAACTGAAGAACACTGGAGTGTGGTAATGGATGGGGATATGAACGAAATGTGGCAAAAGGTAGCAGGGGGTGTTAAGAGGGTAGTTAAGGAAGTTGTTAGTGAGAGTAGGGATTATGCCAGAGGATAAGTGCAGATAATATTATCAAAGAAAAATACACTTTAAGAAATGGCAGAAAATCAGAGAGAGGAATGATTGGGTAGAGTAGAAAAGTTTATATAAAACAGCAAAAAGTGCAGTGAGTAAATATAAATTATGGAAATATGTGTTCTATGAGAAATTAGGGATAAAAGAAATATATAAACTGGCCAAGGGAAGAATAAAGTAATCCAGATTTTAAAAATGTATGGTGTAAAAAATGTATAAGGGTGTTAACAAAATAGATGGAAATAATATTTTGATGGATTATTAAATGAGGAAATTCAGAGAGGCGATAGATCAAGTTGAATGGAATTTATGTGTAGTCGATTTAATAAAAACAAACCTGTGGAATGCAGTTATAAAAATGAAAAATAAAAAGCAGTAGGGCCAGATTGAATGTCAGTGGAAATATGGAAAGCATTAGAGAGTTTAGGTATGGCTGAAAAAATTGTTTAAGGAAAAGTTAAAGGAAAAAATCCAAAAGCATGAAGAAGTTGTGTAATACCAATGGCAATATACATATAAAATACATATATAATATACACATAAGGATAAAGGATATGTACAGAACTGTGGGAACTATAGAAGGATAAAACTCATGAGTCACACTATAAAGATTTGTTACAAAAAATCTATTTTGGTTTATTCCTGGAAAGTCAACAATGGACCAATATTTTGTATAAGACAGATAGTAGAAAAATATAGAGAAAAGAAGAGGAAGTTATGTATGGTAGGTTAAAATGAATTAAATTACCTATAGATTACATATAAAATTAAATTTAAATTACCTAGATAAAAACTAATCTGATATCATGTATGTAGTGTTGTTCCATACTATTTATTCTTGCAAAGAACTAAGAAGTAGGTACTTTTTGTATCTGAATTTATTGTCTCCAGAATTGAATTGATTATTGTAATTGAGTAGGTAGTTACCTAAAAAAATTTAAATTGTAATATCATTATTACCTATATTTCATTGAGCATTAATGAAGAAGCTATAGAGTAATGTTGTCATGATTTAAATCATATAATAGGGTAAAACATGCAGTTATTGGCACTGATGTAGTTATTGGCATAGCAAAATTGTTTTATTGATAATTAGTGTTGTGTGTAATATGTGAATATTTTTTTATTTTTAATATTTGGTCATACTGATCAGTTTTCCCTCTAAAAATTATCAACATCCCAAGACCATTGCTTGATAACAAAAAACGCAAGAGTAAGAAGACCTCTCAGCATATCGACGGAAAAGGTATGAAATTAATTTTATTGCTAACAAATATTGCATTTTATATAAGCTTTTATTATTTTGTAAACGATAGTATAGTGTAATGTTTTATAATTTTTGATTTAGAAGAATATTTTCAATCAAATTGTTATATTATTATGTTGATTTCAATTTTTGAAATTAATAATAATTGAGGTGCCAATAACTAGATCATTTTTTACAACTATTCTAGTTATTGGCATAGGGTGCCAATAAATGAATATATTAATTTATGTTTATATTTTAGTTATTGGCATCAACAATTTATTTTGACTTCAAGATCTATAATTTTAAATCATTTCTTTAAGTAATAGTTAGGTAGGTAGGTATTTTAAAATAATGAAATACTATTAAACTATGTAAATTTCTTTACAGCAATGCCAAAAAAATCAAATAATTTTTGCGATGACAACTTGGCTGCAGTAATACAAGCTGTAGACAATGGTATGTCTAAAAAAGCTGCTTCCAAACAATTTAAAGTTGCAAGATCAACCTTGCAATTTAGATTAAAGAATCGGAACAAGCCAAAATTTACATGTGGGCCGTCAAGCATCCTTAGCCAGGATGAAGAAGACATTCTTGTAAAGTGGCTTTTGGAATGTTCCAAAAAGGGATTTCCTAGACGTCGGGAAGATTTACAAAATAGTGTAAAACAATATTTAGATGGTCAAGAAAGGTCTAGCCTTTTTAAAAATAATTTACCCGGTAAGCAGTAATTCTAAACTTATTATGCTTTTGTCTAAAATACTTCAAAATAAAATATATTTGTATTAAATTTTGACTTTTTAATTAAATAAGCACTATGTGTATCTGGAACCTACATAAAATCATTTTTGTCAAAAGTAATTTAAATAACTATAATTTTTTTTATAAACATACCTACCTAATACTCAAAATATTTTATTTAGAATTTGATTTGTAATAATTTTATTAAATATCAAATTCTAAATAAACAACTTTGAGTATTATGTTTATAAAAAAAATTTGACATTAATGATTTTATGTAGGTTCTAGGTACACCTTGTGTTTATTTAATTAAAAAATCAAAATTTAATACAAATACATTTTATTTTGAAGTATTTCTAGAGCATATTATATTATTAATATTATAATTATATTACTATAGTTGTTATTTTTTTAGGAATTGCTTGGTACAAAGTGTTTTTGAGAAGAAATCCTGTGATATCCGTTAGGACAAGTGAGCACGTCACCTCTGCCAGTGGAAATGTTTCTGAACAAAATATAAGGAAATGGTTTGACGATATTTTTCAGTATTTATCCGATGAACAGTTATTAGAAGTTTTAAATGATCCCACACGAATGTTTAATGGAGATGAAACAGGTTTCTCTCTATGTCCTAAAACAAAGTCTGTCCTAGGACCAAAAGGGGCAAAAGACATGAAGTAGCTAGGGGTAACGAAAAAGAAAATATAACTGTTATGTTTACCTTTAATGCATCGGGAAATATGTGTCATCCAATGGTTATCTATGGGTACAAAAGAATACCACAACAAATTCTTGATTCTGTACCACCTAAATGGGGTATAGGACGATCTGATACAGGGTGGATGAAAGCAGAAATTTTTTACGAATATATTGCTAATGTTTTTCATCCTTTTTTAATTGAAAATAATATTCAAATGTCAGTTATACTTTTTGTGGATGGTCATAAAAGTCACCTTACATACCAATTAAGTAACCTTTGTTCGCAATTAAATATAATTCTCATTGCTCTATATCCTAACGCAACAAGAATATTACAACCAGCTGATGTCGCTGCATTTAGACCTTTGAAGTCGGGTTGGAAGAAAGGTTTGTTTGAATGGAGAAATCAAAATCCAAACTGTGCTGTGACAAAAAAAGATTTTTCACCTATACTAGATAAAGTTTTAAAAAATACTGTAAGAAGTGATGTTCTAATAAATGGCTTTAGGGCATGTGGGTTATACCCCTGGGACGTCAATCAAATAGATTTTAAGAAATGTTTGGGAAAAAATCATTGTACTGAATCGAATAACACAACTAATAATAACATTATTGAAAGTACTAATGACAATGCTGCTCTAAATAATCAACTGAATTTTAAAGAATTTTCTGACATTGTTGGTTTTGAAACAATTGAAAAATGTAATAACATAGGAAATGTTGAAATTGAAAATCATTCCAAAGAATTTTTGTCTTTATTTAAACTGTATGAAAAATTAAAAAAAAAAAATATTGAAGTAAACCTCGAAGTTGAAAATAGTACTAGTCAATTATCACCAAGAAATTATACAGCACCAACTTTTAATAATGCAACTAATATCCAAAGTGAAATATTAGAAAAATCCACTAGCATTCCAACATCTAATATAATTGCAGAATCATCATTGCAGACAACTAAAAACTTAGTGAACGTCAAACAGTTAGATATATCGCCAATAGAATCATGTCTTGTGTGGCCTATAACGCCTGAACGAAAGAGCACAAAAATGACAGAAAGAGTTCCATTTGTCATAACATGTAAAAAATGGAAAAACTTATATGAACAAAAAGAAAATGCAAAACGAACCATTGAAAAAGAAAAAGAAACAAGAAAAAGACTGAGGGAAGAAAATAAAATATTGAAAATAAATAAACAAACTAAAACATCAAAACAAAGAGTTGTAAAAAATCTGTTTCCAGGACTTCATAAAAATAAAAAACCAGAAACTGTCACAAGCCAAACTATTAATTCCAATCATTTTGAAGATACTTATATTAACGATAAAATTAATGAAGATTATGATCTCGTACCGGCTTTTGAATCTAACATATTTAATAGCACAGTAGATACAGGTTGTTGTGTATCATGTGATAATGAAATAATAAATTCTGACTTGGGTGTTGAATGTCAATTTTGCAATAATAAATATCACCAAAGATGTACAAGTAACGATTCGTATGATGATATATTTATCTGCCAAATTTGTGAAAAGTCTGTGATTGTTAATTAAAAATAATTTTTGTAGTCAACTCGTTTATTATTTAATTTTTCTATTTTAACTAATTTTTTAATTTTTATTAATGTTTTTTTTACTATTATTTTATTAGTATGTTATTATTTGATAAGTTATTGATTATTAATGTTAATTATTAATAGTTTTTATATTACTAGTTGTGTATTTTTTTTTTTTTTTTTTTGACTGATTTATATAATTTTATATGATAGATACTGATTTTTAAAACATAATATAAAGAATAAAACTTGATGATTAATACAATATACTAATGTATAATATAAATATTGTTGCACTTACATAAATACCTACCATCCATTTTACTTACAAATAAGTTGTATATTTAGGTATTTAATTTTAGGTTATTCATATTTTGTTCTTCATTTTATAATAAAACAGATATAGGTAACAATACTTGTAAAATATATCTCTAATAGTTTAAGATACTTACCTACATGTTTGCAATATTTAAAATTAATACTTAATTTGTCATACATATTATAAGGTGCCAATAACTACTGCTAATAGTGCCAATAACTTCATTATGGGTGCCAATAACTACATTTTTTGATAATTTTGTAAAAAGTGTTTAATAAATAAATAAATAGTCCTAAAACAACAATTTTGATAACAAAATTAGGCAGATAATAACTTTTTAAATAAATTCAAAGAGTATAAATAGTTTCCACTATGGTTAAATAATAAATATAATGATATGAAAAGCAAAATTTTCTTTAGGTGCCAATAACTGCATGTTTTACCCTATTATACAGTCCACAAAATATATGAATTAAATTATTTTTAACGAAGAATAAGCTTTAACGATAGAAAATCTTCTAGGACCTATTGCATATTAAATAATGTATATGATTATCAAGGAAATTTACAAAGCGTTGTTAATAATTTATAACCAATATAAGCAGAGGGATTTTTTTAGTATGTTATACACCTAGCTGTATCCATCAGAGATATCTCGAGTATTCTACGATTAAAACTAAGGGCACTTTGACATATATTCCAAAATGAAACGTTTTCCCCTCCCCTTTCAGCTTTTATTTTATGTTAAATATATTCAGAATAGCGAAAAATATTTTTAAAATATTCACCTAAGAAGCCCTTGAGTATTAACAAATTTGGTTTAGTAGGATGGAATTTTGAGAAAAATCTCTTAAAACGTTTTTATTTTTATTTTTTTGTTGATGGGACTTTACTAAAGTATCTCAATAATGACGCTTTACCAAAATGTATCTCAATTTAACAAATTGTTTCTAACAACAATAATTAGTTTTAGTATAGTATTAGCTATTAGGGTAGAATGAGTAGAATTTCAGTAGTCTACTTTACAGAAATAAAAATATTGTAATTTTAAAATTTTCTTATTATGGACTAAAATGAAAAATTGATTTGAGCTACTAATGAGACTGAATTATTGCAACAGTCCTATAAACGAAACTAAATAATGTGGTAGCATTTCAGTAATTTATATTTTACAAACAAAATAATATAGCAATTTTAAAAGTTTACATTTTTTTAAATATAAAAATTAATTAATTTGAGTTACTAATGAATCCAAATTATTGCAATATTTTATAGAAACTAACATATAATCCCTGTGAATGGTACTTAAAAATTTTTAAATATATATTACATATATTTACCTAGGAAATTTGTTGTGATAGAAAACTTTTTAAGCATTAAAGTTAATTAAAAAGAATAAATGACTAAATATGTTAAATCATACTTGATCAATAATTTATTGTTTTTTTTTTATTAATAAAAAATTAAACAAACAAACAAACAAAAAATATACTTAATTTTACAAAATTACAAAATTTGAAAAGTGTTTTTATTAAAACCTAGTGTAAATTTGGTGAAATATATTAATTTCAAAATTAAGTTTAAAAAAAATTGAAAAGACAAAATTATTGGAAAAAAAAGAAAAATTAACAGAAATTTTGAAAGTCAAAATAAAAAAAAATATTTAAAAAAATCTATAAATGATTAGTTTTAAAAATGAATTGTTTGAAATACATTTTGAAATTGAAAAACGCTACCCACTACATCAGTTTAAAATAAAATATTTTCTAAAATAATTTTTTTATTACATACATGAATAAAATATTATTTTCTATTTTAAAATGTTTAGAATAGAAAATGCATTTTTATGTATTTATATTTACACCTTTAAATGTGCATTTTATATTTGAATCATCTTATGTTATGTATTTCAATTATTGATTAATACACAAAAAATGTAATTAAAAGGTTATTGATAATTCAGAACTTATGAAAAAAATATTAGTTTTGAAAGGATACAAATAACTGTGGTATGTGTAAACGTAATTAATTTAAAATTATTACGCCTCAACGATAAATGAAAAATAACGTAGTTAAATTAATTTGTAGGTACATATTATGTTGTTGCTGTCAAGGCTATTTTGGTTTGACTGTTATTTTCCACGTATAATATAAGTAGGTATCTACGTCAATATTGGTATGCATTATTGTTTTAATATAATATGAATAATTATTAGAATATTTTAATATTCAGAAATAATGAAAAAACATAATTTAATTATTTTTATTATAAATATATAATGAAAAATTTGAATATGTTGATAACGTTTAACGTATACGAACGTTACTGTTTAAAAGAATTTCAATAATATTACATTAAAAGCCACATTAAAAGGTAAAGAAAGGTCTATATTAAAATCTGCCCCGAAAGTGTACAGATCAAAAAAGGTACATGTAAATTACGCCGGAAAAATATTCAGGTAAAAAAAAATACATGTAAATTCCGTCCAGAAAAAATAAATATTTTTAAACTAAGCATTTCGTGACTGTATACAGCGTGTTATAGTATTTGTAAGTTAAAAAATGTATGAACATTGAACAAACATCAGATGACAATCATCAATTATGTGATTTCTTATCGGCTTTTACTACAATATTTCGGATCTTATAATTGGCAAGTTAACAGCAGATTGGAGTTATAAATTTTTAAACGTTCCAAAGCTATATTCACACGTACATAATATAATGTCTCAATTTATCGAATCTAAACGTCGAAATAAACTTTTACTATTAGACAATTGTAAATTAATATTATTTATAACTCAATGTAGTGTTTTACAGCAAATCGAGAAAAATTTTCAATTAAAGCGAAGCGGAGCGACATTCGAAAACATAGCCCGTCTTCTCAATTATGTTTCTCTGTTTAGCTGCAAAACTGTCAAAAGAATTTTAATCTAGCTGAATGTGGATTTTGAAATATGATCAAGCATATAAGTTATTCGAAAATTTGTACCAATAATACTTACTAGCTCTTCGGGGTTGTCCTGCGAAATCAATTATCTTATTAACTATATATATATATGTAAAATTAAACTTAATAAATTAATATAAAAACTAATATGAATTTAATTAACAACTAGTTTTAACTGTAAGAAGTCACCTGGTTAATAATATACAATATATATATATATATATATATATAAAATGTTCTATTATATTTATATATAAGTAAAATTGAGTACAATTGAATTATGTTTTTATTCATAATATTTCTTTGGAATTCTATCAGCACATATTTTTTCTTCATAAATATAATATATTTATTTTTTTATTTATAATTATTTGTTTTACATTATTCTGAGATTAATAATTTGAAATGTTTTAAATAATTCTAGCTTGAGATACATCATTTATAACATAATTACATTTTACAATCGCAATTCATAGAATTTAAGCGTTGTGAAGTATTCATTGATTTTAATTTATATTATAACTATTTTTAGTATTTAGATATACATTTTCCGAGAGTAGTTTTACATAGATCTCAGTCGTTCTGTATTCCCACCACCATTCATCCCGGAATTATGGTGAAATAAAAATAAATTTTTATTTTTAAATTTAGATTTTGCAAAATACATATTTATTGAGCCGTAATAAATAAATAAGTTAACTGATAAAATAACATAATATAAACCCTGTATATAAGTTATTGTAACAATTTACATCTGAAATTGAGTATCTGTAATTTGATTCGTTATAAGTTATAAGCAATGACCATAATATTATTCAACATAATTTATTCAATTCATTGCATGAATTCTGACGATATATAATATAAAACTGAATAGTATTGTTAGAATATTCTGAGCATAGTTTGAAAACCGTGAAACATACTTTAGTTTAGCTGATTGTATTTTTTGAATTATGTTCAATCATATTCTCTGAATAATTGTAGCAACATTACTTACTGCCTTGATTTGGATTCGCTGTAAAATCAATATATTCATTAATTTGTATACTATTATTAATGAATAAGGGATTATTGAACAAATAGATAAAATTGATTACGTTATCAAAACATTCGATCACAGCATGATACTTGTCACTGCATCGTAGTATCAATCGTTAAAACGTGCTAACATTTAATGGCATGCGCGGGCCATAAACTTAAATTTAAAATTAATAGTATAATTAACAGAATAAGTTCTAAATAAAAAAATGTGTTTTAACACATAAGATTTGATTGAAATTCCATCAATCCATATATGTTTTTTGAATAGCTATATTACATTTATTTTTTTTCATAGTTGGTGGTTTTACAATATATAAAAATTGTAAATATGAAAAGTTTAATTTCAATCTAGCTAGAGATACATTATTTTTACAGAATTACGATTTACAAAAGCAAATCATAGAATTTAAGCTTTGAGGGTAATTCATTGATTTTAATTTATTATATTATTATTATTCAGTATTCATTATCAAGTTAAAATATGAATATGATTACTACGGAAATGTAAAATATTACATCGGAGTCGAGAAAAATTTTCGATTAAAGCGAAGCGGATTTGTACCAATATTACTTACTGCCTATAATTGGATACCC